>JANHJO010001758.1:11004-21130 GCA_032468235.1 Pseudoxyrhopus heterurus | reverse complement strand
AAGGCTGAGTCGACCTTGGAGCTGGTGGGATTCGATCAGCCAAACTGCTGATCTGCAGTACTGTGTTCTAACCACTGTAGCTCAGTGTGAGGTTGGCTTAACATAGCATAGCAAGACAATGCCTGGCTACAGTACTGAACTGCGAGCTACTCAATCCCGTTTCAATCTAGTTTAGTGCGTGATATGCATATCCACCCAATAAGGAAACAGCAGTTGCCTGAAGCAACACTTTGCTTCCAAGTCACCACATACGCCTCAAAGGGGAAGGAGGCTTCCTCATTCCTGTAACAGAAAACTTTTTTAACTTCCTCTTTGCAGAGAGAGCATTGATCCTAGGCTTGCTCATGAATTCAGAAAAAAAGTTCCTTTTCACTAAGCTTTAAGCTTATTCCCAAGCTTTTCCATTAAACTTTGCCGGTACTGGACAGAGCATGTGGGAATATGGAATATTTATAGAATTTGATGGATATCTGCTGTTAGGAAAGGGGATTTTTCCTCCGACTAAACGTATTACACAACTTCAGAGTTTCTATCCTCATGCAGGAAACTGGAATGGAAAAGTAGGATACGTTTTCCAGAACCAAAGCCATTTGCTCGTAATCTCTGGTAAATGGAAGATAAGGTACGTCGTCATCAAAGGGAGGGATCAGGGAGAGTAAATCAGATACTTAATGATTCACAGCAAACTTTGATAGTGCAATGGAACATTTTTGGATAAATTTAACTATGCAAAATGGAGAATGGCCCCACCAACCATGTGGAGGATGAGCTGACATACACCTTGACTTACAATTCGCTTAGTGACCGTTCAAAGTTACAATGGCACTGAAAAAGTGACTTATGACCATTTTTTTACACTTATGACCATTGCAGCATCCTCATGGTCATGTGATTTACATTTGGACCACTTGGCAACTGGTTCATATTTATGACCGTTGCAGTATCCTGGGGTCATGTGATCCCTTATTGCAAGCAAAGTCAATGGGGAAACCCGATTCACTTCACTGTGGCAAGAAAAGTCATAAAACGGAGCAAAACTCACTTAACAAATCTCTCACTTTGCAACGTAAACTTTGGGCTCAGTTATGGTTGTAAGTCGAGAACTATCTGTATTATCTAATGTGGGGGCGGGGGGCGGGAACTATGGGCCCCTTTATGATCTATGGACTTCAACCCCCAGAATTCCTGAGTCAGCCATGCTAGGAGTTGGAGTCCACAGGTCATAAAGGGGCCCATGGTTCCCCACCCGGTTTATGCCATAATGTCTTGTCAGGCTTGAGCTTGTGTATCCTGTGTACAGAGACATTTTGATTTGTAAACTACCATTCCTGGCTTAGTTGCACAATGTCTGGAGGTTCGTGCAAGATTTAAGGCACCCAAAATAATTTCAAAAAGAAAGACCACGGTTTTTGGTCTTGCTCATTTGAAGGAAACTCAACAAAATGCCAAAGAAAAGCTGTTGGCTGCCCTCCTTGGAATTCTTTGCCTTGTAGCAATTTGTGAACGCAGACAATTAAGGACTGTTCAACAGAGCGTGCTTTAGAATGCAACACTGTGTGATGCCATACTTGATTATGATATCCCATCTTTATTTTATGCAACCCACGACAGCTGAATTCGAGTGTACTGAACCAGAAACAATCAAATCATATTTTGGCTGAGTGCAATGTACGTATCCAATCATGGGTGGCTTTCTTTTTTTTAAAACATGGCAGTAACTAAATTTCAGCTTAATTGTCTCAAACAAAATTGGATTGTTGAAAAAAAAAAAACCACCACACAATTGGCTGTATTCATGCATCATATTAAGCCAAAACCAGGTAAACACCACCATGGATTCACACAATATATAAACCCCATCCATGGCGACAAATATTATTTACCCAGTGTTACAAAATCAACGATCATTTCTGACAAGTATTAGCTAAAACACTATCATTTTTATTTTACTAGAACTGAATAGTACAGCATCATTCCAGCGAAGCATGCAGAGAGATTAGGTTCCAGTTAATAAGTACTATTCTTGGTATTCATAAATCTGAAGGACCTATTTTAATGGATACAAATACTACTTTCGTACATGTTTAAATAATTTGGAGAGTGTCTACTTACATTTCATTAAAACAAATTAATATTTGTTAACAGAATGGACAAGTCTGTTACTACATACCATAATGGTCTGTTTGAACAAACCCATTTTCTCCACCAAGCTGAGCTTCAAAGCTGAAAGCAATTGCTTCTAATCCTGAGGAATCTTTCAAGCTGTTGCAGGCCTGTAGAAGCACACCCAGCCCTATTTGGAAGTGGACACCAGAAATATTCTCATAAAACACCAAGAAAGTCTGCACTGGCCTTCAGAATGTGAAACTTCCCCTAAGTTTTTCCTATGCTCAGGCGGGAACATGTTACCAATGCATACACTTTTCAACCACATTCAAACTTTGCCTTCCTACTGGAAAGCAGTGGCCCTTGCAGAGTTTAATTATTAACGGCACGAAGTCTATGAAAGAGCAATATAAAATATTGCGTAAAATATAAATGCATAAATCCAAGTATATCTATGGCACCCAGTTTGGTACAGTGTTACGGCAATAAACCAGTAATCAAGAGATTGTGAGTTCTAGTCCTGATTTGGCCACTGGGTGACATTGGACCTCTCCCTCTCCTAGCCCTAGGAAGGAGAGGGCAAGGGTAAACAACTTCCAAAACTGGTGCCAAGAAAACTGCCTGGACAACTGCCAGCAGTCAAGATTGATTTGAAGACATACATATATAAAATTCTACCTATATCGAGAACTAAGGTTTCACAAACTATCACTGATCAAGCAAGCCCAAGGTTTAAAGGGACGCAATGTTTCTGAATTAAGCAGCTCTACTTTTAATACCATCTTAAAAAGATTCCACGGAAAACTGCAAACAGGAGACTTTACCTACTGCACTAGTCACATATTTCTCAGTGCAAATGTAATATTTAACTAGCCACAGCTTCAACAAGAAGTTCAGCATCTACTTTTACTTCACAAGTTTACACCTGATATAGCTAGCAATAAAAGCATCATCCCTACAAGGATCAAATAGCTCAGAGTATCACTGACCTCTGTTTTTGGACAAGCCTTTTCTCAAAATATAGCTTTTGTGCTCTAGAGTTAAATGCAAAGTGATTTCTACTCAGTCATTCTCAAACATAGGTACCATTAATGAATTCTTGAAGAATAAGTATCTGCAAACAAGCAGAATTTTTAGAATGGGTTCTAATCTTGGGGGGGGGGGGGAATCCAGTCAGTCATAATTCTATTGTTCAAAGCTTAGTTGTCAAAAGAGGCACTTTAGAGAAACTCACCAACTGAACATGTTAAGTGCTACAGAACAGACTATTTCTTCCCCACAATCATAGTTCTCAACATAATGCTACAAGGACTTTAATTCCACAGCCAGTCTCTGCTCTGGGCTAGTATCAGA
This sequence comes from Pseudoxyrhopus heterurus, assembly GCA_032468235.1. Lineage (NCBI taxonomy): Eukaryota > Metazoa > Chordata > Lepidosauria > Squamata > Pseudoxyrhopus > Pseudoxyrhopus heterurus. Next base: position 17,671 of record JANHJO010001758.1, on the reverse strand, counting down.
TGGACTTTGAACAGGAAAGGGATACTTAACCACAGTTTGCTGAGAAACCTATGGTAAGCAAGCAGGGAGAAAACAGCAGCAGAAACTAAGAGAATAACATGCTGTTAAAAACAGAGGGCTAAGCAATTTGAAAGCATCACCATGTAATTTACTGTACCTGAATTCTCCTTTTCAATAACAAAGCTAATTCCCCAGAGAGTTTACAACAGGAGCCAAGGTTTAGTGGCAAATTCAGGCATAACATTACCCCCAACAAAGTGGCTTGCCTTGTACTGGGTTAATAAGCATATCCAATCAACATTATTGCTTAGCATGTGTGAACTCAGCTAATTGTGCTTAGTAAAACACATGGTTTAAATAATTGTGGCTTAATGTCTGAATGCAGCCAATGGAAGTGTCCTCTCTGACATTTAAAAGGGCATTTTTGACAATATCCCTATTGGGGATTATTGCCCATTGATTCAAGTAGTTATCAAAAATGGTATGAGTCTCTTCCTGCTTTCAATGGAGTTTATGCTGCAAAGTCTATAAAGATTCACAGCAGCTTTACAACAAAATTAAAACAGCCACTGCATAATAAAAAACAACACACATTAAAACCTAGAATAAGAACAGGCAACACAACATTAAAAAGTCTACAGTACAACCAATCAAAGTCATAAATATCACATACATCCAATCATCACTGTACAGATCTCACAATAACAATATGGGATTATTACGTTTCCCATATCACTCACTATATATTTTGGTTGAGAAGAGATTTTTCTCTTGGATTAACATCGAAACTACTTGGCTTGATTGAGTAGATGGCTGCATATTTCTCTTTTCTGTGGTTTTAGTCATTACTTCCTGTGTTAAACTAATATTGACACTAGTTACATGCCTATGATTCTGTCCATTGAGTGGAATACTACAGCAGCTTCATCTTCCACTTAACTATACAGCTTCCAAAGATTTTAATTCCTCTATGCAACTCACTGCGATTTTACAATTCTTGATCTGCTAGTTACAACATGGGAATTTTTTTCCTGTGTGATGAGAGACAAATAAGGTAAGGCAAATAAAAAGTAAGATTTTTGCAGCCTAGTGCAAACCAGGCTAAGAGTTATTTTGTAAATAATCTGGTCTAAAGTATCAGTAAACATTTCTTAAATAAGCCACAATTGGTTTCCAGATCATGGCAAAGCCAAATCAAGACACATTGTAGCACAGTGCAATTTATAAACTCAGTAACTGTCCCAAAGGTATAATGCACACCCATTTTTGAAGCAACTGATGGCTTAAAGTCAGCACATCTTTATACATCTTTCATTCAACCTTCAAATTTCTCCTGAACCAATAAACTGCAGCTCTATCCCAATTACATCACTTGATACACCCCAGGAGACCAACCACAAAATGCATGAAACTGAATTATTCTATTCTGACTCTCTAGCCAGCTTCCTCTTTCTTGCTGCTTTCATGCTCACATATTTCCCATTACAATTGCAGGGCATTCAAAGGCATATTCCAAAATGAATTCCGACTAGCTACCGTTCTCCTTCCCCTAAAGACAACACCTGGTTCTGCAAGCAAGCAGGTTTTCCTTGCTTGCTCTCTTCAAACTGTGCAATTGATCTTGAAGCCCTAATTTGCTTAGGTCTACTGGCAAAATATGCAGTGCTGAGTCAGTCTCTTCTCCTTGCCCACAATGACTAAGAATATTGGAATCGGTAGGCCACTTCCATCTTTTAAGGCCAGAGTCTGGGAACAACACTACGTTAGCCAAATCATGTCAAAAGTTGCTTGATATTTAGGCACCAAAAATCTAAATGAGAGAGTTGTATAACTATCTGCATAGCACACTTCTGCGGATTTTAAATGCTCTAACCATGCTTTTTAGTAAAAGCCGTGCACAAAGCGCTTTCTAATTCTTTCATTCCACATTTGGATCAAAGGTTAAACTGGGCACTAAGCTGGGAGAATGGATTTTAATAGATGCCCCCTAAAAAAAGGACAACTGGATCCCGAGCTGGCCCAACCCAGAGAACGGGTCTGTCTGCAGGCTTAACCCCGCCAGCCTCGCCTGACACTGCAGTTCCTAAAGGGAGCCCTCCCACGCAGCGCCCAGAGCAAGGAAAAGGCCTTCCATGGAGTCTGGGTCGCAGCCAGGACGTCCCCGGAGCCGAGCCCTCCTTGCAAGGAGACACGTGTCTACCCATCGAGTTCACCCTTTGCACGCCCGTGTGCAAGCCGGGTCCACGTCGGCGAGGTCAACGCGGCTTTGGCTTCCCCCGCACCAAAGGCTCGGCTTGGTTTGGGCGAACCAGCTTCCTTCCCGGTTGGGCGAATGCAGGAACCGGCATTGCAGAAGCAGGTTAGATGGGTCGTGGGAACCCAAACACGCCTCCACTCCGCGTCCAGATGTGCAACACAGCTGCCATTCAAACCTCCTCCCCCCCCCCCCGCCTCAACCCACTCGAGACGCCGAGACGCGCTCCGGAGCGCCAGCGGCCGCCTCACCTCGCGCGGTGGCTCAGGGCGCGGCTCCTTCTCCCGCTCGCCTCCTCGCCTCCGCCGCCTTCCCCGACAGCTCCACTTCCGCCTGGAGACGCCCAGTAACCCTCCCCGCTCCACTTCCGGCGTTACCGGAAATACGCTGAGAGAGAGAGAGAAGGCAGGTAAAGAAAGGCGCGCCAGATGGGCGAGGCTTAAAAGGGAAATTTGCCGTAGCCACGCCTCTCCCGCCCGGTTTAGGCTGAGGAAAGAGAAGGAAAGGTCGGGAATTGGGCGGAAGGCTCTGAAGCCGAAGGCTCGAAGGAAGGGCGGGGAAGAGGCGTGGCTTCCCTGGCGGGGCGGGCTTTGGGCAAGATGGACAGCTGGGGCTCCGCGGGGAAGCACAAAGGCGGGAAAGTTGAGGAATGGGGGCGGGGTGGGTCTCCACGCCGAGCGAGGTTTGCGGTGAAGTAGAAATGGTGTATAAACTTCACACACCGGTTGAATTTCTGCCTGTCGTAATTCTAGGAGTTCTACACTTTGCGATGCAGCGTGGTTGAAATACACGCGCCCGGGCACCACACGCTTCACACACCGGTTGAATTTCTGCCTGTCGTAATTAAAGGAATTTTTACACTCCGATTGCGCTGTGGCTGAAATGCACGCACACACATAAACAACACACGTCATCTCCCGGGCGAATTTCTGCCTGTCATCGTCATAACAGTGGGATTCAAATACAGGTAGTCCTCGACTTCCGATCACGATTGATCGAACAAAATTTCTGTGGCTAAGTGAGACAATTAAGGGAGTTTTGTCCCATTGAATGACCTCCCTTGCCAGCGTTGTTAAGCGAATCAGTGCAGTTCTTAAGACAGTAACACCGTTGTTAAGTGAATCCAGCTTCCCCATTGACTTTGCTTGTCAGAAGGTCGCCAAAGGGGATCATGTGATCCCGGGACACCGCAACCGTCATAAATACATGCCAGTTGCCAAACATCTGAATTTTGATCACGTGACCACCAGGATGCCGCAGTGATCTTAAGTGTGAAAAACAGTCCTAAGTCACTTTTTTCCGTGCCGTTGTAACTTCAGATGGTCACTAAATGAATGGATGTAAGTCGAAGACTACCTGTACTTGACATATCACCAATTTCTTTTGTTATCTGCAACTTTTATGTTCTGTTCTATCTATGTTCAACTGTCTCTGTCCTACAACAGGTGTATCTTTTCTAAAAATGAAAGTTTCTGATGTAGCACAAAGAGAGGCCCTGAACCAGCTATATAATGATGCTCAGAAGGAATTTCAGAGAAACGACCAGGAGGACAGGCTCCTAGCAGAGAAATTCCCTGAAAAATGTAATACTTGTCTCGCTTTGGCTAAAATAGTGCCGCAGTCCAATTTCCATGGGCTGCTTAAGCAGTAGATATCACTCCATATAACCCACTACAACCTATAAATTGCCTCCTTCAATTGTAAAGGACATTCAGTTGCATGTTCCAAGCTACAGAGAAAGACCGTTCTGAGAACCACCTTCCTAAAAACAGAGTTTCTAAATAGTTTTTTTTTTTTTTCCAACCATGGCAACTTAAAAAGTTGTACGGGCTTCAACTCCGGCACTGGCTGGTGAATTCTGGGAGTTGAAATCCATAGGTTGTAAAAATTGCCATAGTTGTCCATCTTTGCTCTACAGTGCTCACGAATTGTTGGAAGTTTGAAGCTTGTGGGATGTTGAAGAAGGCTGGGCCCAAAGTGACTTATTCCCTTCCTCTGCATTAACTACTTCCCACCCCCCAAAAAGGGGAGTTCCATCTTCCCCAGCCTTTTGAGCTGCATGATGGATCAGGAGTCTGAGACGTCCCCGCTGAAACGTTTACATCACTTAGTTCAGGATGTCTTTGGGTGCCTTCGCACGTGCCCTGTCTCTGGGGGGGAAAAGAGATTTAGCTGCTCTGAACACAAGTGCACCGTCTGCAATAATTCTCTCTCCCCCCCCCCCTTGCCCAGCAGCCAATGTGCCTGTATTGCAGCATCACACCCAGGTGTAGAGAGGGAGGGGGCCTGCACCATCTCTCTTCCTGCAGGAAGTCACTGGGGCTAAGCCAATCAAGAGGTGTCATCTCAAATGACCCCTGCTTTACGGACCGAAATACTAATCTCCTTCTAATCCGGGACAACGAAGTCCAGGGCAAGCAACCCTTTGGGTGAACGAACAGGACAGCCGCTCTGAAGTCAAGGGGGTCCAGGTACCGCTTTGAAATCAAGAGCCCAGGTACCGCTTTGAAATCACCGCTTGGAAATCACCACTTTGAAATCAAGAGTCCAGGTACCGCTTTGAAATCACCGCTTTGAAATCAAGAGCCCAGGTACCGCTTTGAAATCACTGCTTTGAAATCACCGCTTTGAAATCAAGAGTCCAGGTACCGCTTTGAAATCACCATTGAAATCAAGAGCCCAGGTACCGCTTTGAAATCAAGAGCCCAGGTACCGCTTTGAAATCAAGAGCCCAGGTACCGCTCTTGGGGGACTCAGAAAGTCCTGCTTTAACCATCTACGCAGATTCTCAATCATCCAAGTCATGGTTGTCTCTGAATTAACCATAGCCCCCCCCCCTCCCCGCCCCGCATCCCACATCATCGCCAGGACCTTCTGAAGACCACAAAACCACAGAGGCAATGCCTAGAGGTAACCTTGGGGCAGCCCCCCTTTCTTTCTTTTTTACCCAGGTACGCCTGCTGAACTGTTTACAACACAAACGAGCTCTCGGGAAAGGCCGAGACTTTTTTTTTTAAGCACAGGCCCAATCCCACCGATAGGTTTGCAAGACAGGAAGGGGGGGAAAAAAAACGGAAGAAAAACAAAACCGCTTTGGAACTTTATTTTCGGCCTCGGGGAAACTCCCTTCCCCGTCCGAATTCTCCTTCGTATCTGCAAGGAAAGAGGCTCTTTGGGAGAAAACCCACCCGCTTATCCCATTCCTAACTCAAGGCGTGCAACGAATAAGAGCCACAGAGGAAGCCAGGGAGATGAATAATACTCACCCAAGTAAGAAAACCCCAAGCCGGAGGTTTTCGTTTGCAAGCGGAGGAGGCTTTTCATCCGCCTGGTTCTCCCGAAAGGGATCGGGGAGAGGAGGAGGAGGAAGGGGGAGAAAAGATCAGCCTGCACACCGGCTGGTGCATGGCCGGGCTCGCCAAACATGGGCAAGGCAGGGGACAGACCCCCACCCCCACCCTGGGAAGGCCGGGAACATGAGTGCCGGGGAGCCGCCGTTGGTGCTGCTGGTGGTGTCAGATCGCAGGCTCTGCTGCACTGCAGAGACATAGAGAGAGAGGAAGAGAGAGGAGAGGAGCCTAAGGAGAACCAGGGAGCCCTCGAAGCCCCACCCAGGCGCAGCCGGTCGGTCTCGGCGCTGGTTCAGCACTGCCCAAACCAGTTGGGAGGAAGCCTCACGCCCACGTGCCTGAGTCACAGGCCCCAGAAGCAGGTGGGAAGAGGGCTGGCAACCCGAGGGCAACCCACGTTAGCCCAGCCAACAGCCGTCCGGGCGCCCACAGCGGGCGCAAGAGAAAGGCACAGAAAATCGCCAACGCCGGGCACTTACAAGGGAGCCTGCCCGCCCTCGCCAGGGAATGTGCCCGGTCTCACCTCCGCAGAAGCAGCAGGTGGAGGAAAGGAAACTGCGTATCTTAAATCAGCTGCTTGGGGGAAGAGTTCGTTCAGTGACCGTTCGAAGTTATAACGGCATCAAAAAAAAAAAAAAGTGACTTTATGACCGGGTTTCCACGCTTACGACCGCTGCCGCGTTCCCCGTGGTCACGTGATCAAAATTCATCACATGGTCAGCGGGATGTTCAGACCGGATTGGGCAGTACAGGTAGTCGTGGGCTTGTGACGGTTCACTTAGTGATTGTTCGAAGTTGTTAACGGCACCGAAAAACGGGACTTACGAACGCCTTTCACCACTGTACGACCGTCGCAGCCTCCCCGTGGTCACGTGATCAGAATTCAGATGCTCGGCAACCGGTTCATATTTATGACGGTTGCAGGGTCCCCGGGGGACACGTGATGCCCTTTGACAATCCAAGTCAATGGGGAAGCCAGATTCACTTAACAGCAATAGCACTGTATTTATATACCGCCTATCAGGGCTTGCAACCCTCTCTAAGCGGTTTACAATGTCAGCAT
>JANHJO010001757.1:462741-475341 GCA_032468235.1 Pseudoxyrhopus heterurus | reverse complement strand
GGCCAGTCAGGAGTGGGATTTGGGGATTCTCCGAACTGGGCAGACTCTTAGCAAGAGGTTCTTCCAAACCCCTGTGAACCCCCAGCAGCCCACCCCTGGAGCCTGAATTCACTCATCATACAAAATCATAATATGGTTGGTTTTGTTCTGGCTTTGTGCCATTGTGGTCTATTGCTGCCTTATGGCATATATTGCATAATGTTTGTTCAGCAGTCAATGGTTAAAACAAACCCAGTCTCCATTTTCTTTCAGTTACCTAATTACCATAGCAGAAATATGCTGGGCTAGGTTGAAGAAAAGTAGTAGTTGTATGACAGACTGACTACAGTGGCATTCTTTCATTCTGACTACAAATACATGTCTTTACTGAGAGAGAAGGAAAATATTGGTTAGATAGGTTCACAGATCCTTAATTTTACTGGGACCTATGGCAAGAGCAGAAGAATAAGAGGAAAAGGTCATGTCACTAAAATTGGCATTTTTTTTAACTGGTTTGCTCATAAATCTTTACTTTTGCAGGTCATAATAGTCCAAATGATAACATCATTATTTTATTGCCAAGGTTGTAAAAAAGATTCTTTTGCTATAAAATGATCAAGGTTCAGAATACTGTTAAAAACCCCAGCACGACCAATATAATAAGGTAACAACTTTAATCATTTTAAAGTAGTTTCTCTTTTTTGAGAATGCTATTTTTTCCTTTTCTGATCATTTACTTTCATGATGGAAAGTTAAAATTAATTTTTCATCCTTTACTTTAACTTGTTTTTTTGTTCCACAATTTATAGGCATTTTCTCTGAAGTCACAACAGATGGCGCTGAAGTTAAGCAGATGAGTGAGCCTTTAACATGCCAGTCTCTTTGGCATCACACCTACCTGCAGAAGGAAAATCTCTTCTGGGTGCATATTAATAACATTTGTCTTTGTATTTGAAAACCAAATTTTCCAGTGTCTAAACTGATCACACAGCTGGAATTAAGAAAGTTTTATTTCCCTTGCTTGATTCTATATTGTTTATTTTAACACCTATTGCTTGAGATGTAACTATTACTTACTGATCCTAAATACAGAATGGCTATCTGCAGGCAAGTACATTCTCTTTTCCAATTACACACATAGAAAAAGTATATTAAATATTAGCTCTGGAATGCCTTGAGACTTTTCTTTCCATCTCTTACATAGGCTTGGATATGCTGTTGGGAGCTGATCTGCTGGATCAGATTATCTGTGCACTCTAGTTTTACTCTTTCATCAATCTCATTTCTTTGAGGTGTAAACAGGGCATAATGGAAAAAGCTGTTCTCTTAACATCCACCATGTTTTGAAGTGTTGAGTTCCCCTCTTAGTTATGATGTCCCCCCTGAATTTATCTGATTCTATTTGAAAGCCATCCAAGCAAGAGGCAATTGCCACATCTGGTTGCAATGATCCTCTGCCATGCCTCAAAACACAAAGGCACATAAATTCTCTCTTTTACATCTAACTTAAATTCCTTTTTATGCTATTATCCCCAGCATATATGGAACTCCTGCACTTGCTGCCCAGAAATCTCCTCCCAATTGACCAAAGATAACAGGAACTGAAGCAGCTGGGATGTGCGTATGGCTGAGATCAGAGCTAATTTAGTTTTGAGGGGTCCTTGGTTATTTTCTTGCAGATGTTTCATTATCCAAACTAGGTAACGTCATCAGCACTGTTCCAAGAAAACAACTAAGCTCAGAGAGCACCAAGGATACCTCATTTCAACCCTGAACTACAAATATTCTCCTTTATTGATAATTTAGTTTTAGAACATCATCAAATTGAGGAAGGCTATATCAAATTTTGATACCTCCCTCATGTCAGTATCTGCATTTTCCCAGTTTGGGGATGATGAGCACAACACAAGAGCCTGCTTCTTTATCCTTTATTTATCCTTTCTGCTAGTGCTTCTCTTCTTTGGTGATCAATGTGCATTGTTAGTTCCCATGCAGTTTACCCAGGATTTGCTGAAACTTTTTTCCTACTTTTGGTACTGCTGCTGTTTTCACAATGTAAAAGTTAGTTTTATTTTTCCTTTAGAAGCATTTAGGAACCTGTAGTATTTACTGCATTATTTTAATTTGTTTAAAGAGCCCTGATCAAATCCATAAATACTGTTTAACAAAATATCTCTACAAAGATATGATGCCCCCAAAATATTGTATGGTATGCCAGCATGAAGTGAAGCAGCCTTCTACATATACAGCGATGTGCTACCTCCTCCTAATACTATTGATTGGAGTTTCCTTTGGAACTGTGTAATACATACGGTTCATGAAGTGATACTAGAGATGTAAGCAGAGACAGGGTTTTCTCCCAACCCCTGCATAAGGGAGAAAAACTCTTTTCTGCAGCAAGGACATTTAAAAAAAAATCTATCTTAAAATATCTATAGCAAAGAAGAGCGGCTCGTAATAAGTAGAAGGGTGACTGGACTGAAAAAGTAGGATTACATGTTCATGAACAACTAAAAAAAAATAGTGAGGTATCCTACTTTAACAGCCACTAGCCCAAAAATCAAACCCGGTAAGAGAGTAGCATTTTCACAGTCCACATTTGGACTCTCCTGTACCTGTGACAAATGCACTAATATTAATATAAGCCAATGTCATAAAAAAGAGGAATATATCAAACATCAGAACATGTTAAGCCTTCAATCATTTGTTGGGAAGGGCCCACCAAGCATATTTAACCGGGTATTTGTTTCTTTAGGAAATCTCTATGCCATAAAATCTATTCCCCAAATGATTCGCAAAATAAGTTAGAATAGCAATCATAAAAGGAGCACTACTGTTAAGTCGATAAAACCCACTTAGGCTCAGCAATTAGCTAAAACACGTAACAATTAGGGAGGTGCAAACAGTTTGCACAAGGATGGCTGGCTAAATGTTGCCTGATTCTCTTATAATTTGTTGAAGGCGAAAGCTTCAACAGGAGTGAAGGCTGCTGGATTCATTCCATCAGTAAAAATAGGGTTAGGATTAGAGTTTGGGGTTTTATGGTTCATTTAATAGTCTTTAACATCTTCATCATTTATCAATTATTAAGTGATTATAGTTTTTAGACCTAGATGTTTTTTGTGCTACACAGATAGTCCTAGACTTACAGCCTTTCATTTACTGACTGAAGTTAACAGTGACACTGAAAAAAGTGACTTTTGACCTTTTTTTATACTTATAACCATTACAGCATCCCCATGGTCACATGATCAAAATCTGGACACTTGGTAACTGGCTCATATTTGTGACGGTTGCAATATCTCAGGGTCATATGATCAGTTTTTGTGAATTTCTAACACTTTACAACTGTGTTACTGACTTAACAATTACAGTGATTCACTTAACTGTGGCAAGAAAGGTAAAATGGGGCAAAACTCATTTAACAACAGTGTTGCTTAGCAACAAATTTTGGGCTCAATTTTGGTCATAAACCGAAAACTACCTATACTTAATTTTCTAAAATCTGTGCTGTTAGTATATGCTAGTTAAAGGCTGAAAGAAAGGTATTGTATGATTTTTACATGAGTTTACAACATGATAAAATTCAGGGAGCAAAATCAGCTATGGGGTTGCCGATTGTCCCCTCCCTCATATTTTAGTTTAATTTTAAATGCTAATTTGGGAGTTGGCTTGATTTTAGTCCATGTTAAATAGAGCATCTTAAAATATGTCTTAGAAATATGATGTGAATCATTTCAGATGAAGTTAATTGTCATCCATATATTGGCTGGATTTACACAGTATGTTAAGCCATAAATACTGCTTTACAATCTAATATGCTAAGCCAAAAAACCAAAAAAGAAAAATCACATTATTGCTTAGTGCAATGTATGAACCTAATCTCAGTGTTACTAATTACAATATGGCTGGTACATGAGCCTTAAAAAGAAATTACATCCTTTCTCTTTTGTATCTGCAATGCATTTAATCAATGATGCACAGTTTATACCAGAGATATTTACCAGATATTCTAGAAATGTATTTTCCAAAGAATTGGAATAGGGGTTTCTAACTGAGCCCAACATGCTTTGATCGGGCTCTCAGGAATGTAGCAGGAAGAATGGCATATTTTATAGTAATTGTTCTTCATTATGCACTTCTAATCATTTCTGACATGAATGGAAGCTATTCAGTAGGGTAGTGCATTGCTCTAAGTAGAATTAAAGCTCCAGCCTTAGTTCATGATTTCATTATCTCTCTTATAAATATGCCAAATTATATATTTTCTTTTCAGATGCTCTATCTGTCTATCTGGATATTTTAAAATACTGTTTCGGGCCTAGTGGACACAGTTTAAATTTCGAGAGTCTCCTGGGTACTGTCACAAAATGATCATAAAATGGCTGCCAGCAAAGCTTGTTTGTTCTCAAAATGGCTGTGGTCATGAAACAAAAGCAATCATGTTCTACAAGGCAAATAGAATTACTGTAAAAGAGAAGTGCAGGACAGAGATAATGGTTCTGGCATCCCAAATATAAAAGCTTTTGAAACCCCAGTTGTCTCTTCCGATATCATAAGATTCAAAGGTAAACCATTTGGCCAAGAAAGTGGGTGCATGATTTAGTTGAAGTTTAAGCCCCAAATGCCAAATTACACATTCACTCTCATGAAGTAGGACAAAATATCCATTTCCAGAAGCCAAACTTGCACGTACATGTTTAAAAAAAAGAAAAGAACCATTTTTAAACACTTGGGACAGAGCTGAGTTTGGACATATTAGAGAGGAAGAGAAAAATACCATTGCTCAGTCAAATGAAATCTAATTCAATAGACCACAGTAGACCTATGACCACAATTGAGTCCACTTAGGTTGCTAAGTGAAACATTTGTTAAGTGAGTTTTGCCCCATTTTATGACTTTTCTTGCCACATTTGTTAAGTGAATCACTGCAAATTGTTAAATTAGTAACACGATTGTTAAATTAGTAACATGGTTGTTAAGTGAATCTGGCTTCCCCATTGACTTTGCTTGTCAGAAAGTCACAAAAGGTGATCACATAACCTGGGACACTGCAACCTTCATAAATATGAACCAGTTACCAAGCATCCAAATGTAAATCACATGATCATGGGGATGCTGCGATGGTCATAAGTGTGAAAAATGGTCATAAGTCACTTTTTTCCCCGTGCCATTGTAACTTTAAACTGTCACTAAGTGAATTGTTGTAAATTGAGGAGTCCCTGTATATGGTTAGTAGAAGAGGGACTGACAAAGTAACATAGCCAGATAATACAAGAATGTTATGGAAACACCAGTGCCTCCAGCGTCCCTGCAAATATTGCTACTGATAACATACAGACTGTGGCACAACACACTTGTGCTACTAATGCATAAATGCAACCAATGAATTCAGAATGATACAGACACTTTCCTCTAATGCATACTTTGCATTATACTGTCCCCCTTAGTGCCCTGAACCAGACAGCAAGGATCTCACTAATCCAAGTTCTCAAGGAGGAGGAATTCAGTTGTGAAGCTCAGTAGAATTGTTTCTGATCAGCAACATGCAAAGAGAAAGAAACAGGACCCCTGAGGCATCTCTAAAGCCCTTGTCACATGTTTTTCTGAATGCAGCAGAACTACAATAGGGACCAGCCTGACTGCTCAGTTCCCTAACCTTGTCATACTGAATGTCAAGGGGAATTTCACACATATTTATCTGAATATAAAATAATAATGTCCTGGGTTTGGACATAAGTCGAAGTTTGGAAATGGGCACACTGCAGGTTTGATGGACTCAGATGGATGATTCTACAGCTGGGTGTTGGTTGAATGTCCATTGAGCTTGTGTTAAAAAGCTGTAAGCACATGATCCTGTGTTGGGTGGGTCGTTTTCTTTTATAAATGCACATGGAATTGCAACCAAAGCAGTTCCAACCTTAAAAATTGCCAAGCTGAACTCAGAGTTTATAAGCAAAACGACATCCATTTTAAAATAAGTGATTTGTTTTGAAAAGTTCTTTCTTCCCAAGGCAAAAATATGGATCACTGAAACATTGCTACCATGATTTTCTTTATCTATGGAAGATAGTGATTTTATGAAATCCCAGATCTAGTACTGAGAGCAAATAATTGAAGTCATTCTGAAAAGCTCTAACAGAAAATACCTGATTGCATCACAACTGTTTGGAAAAATGCATTAGCATCAAATGCTGAAGATAGATTTTGCCTAGAGATCTATTCATCTTGAATTTGAGCCCTTCAAGTTCAGATGAATGTCTGAAGGGTAGCATCCTCTCAGCATGGAACCAGAGAGATACAAACCATGCTGACAAATATTTATACCCTCTCTTCTATTTATCACATGTAAAATAAAGCATTATGCCTTAATCTGCCGATCAGTCTATGTTTTATACAATGCATGGATATCAACTGCTTCTTAGATTAGTTATGGGAACTCGCCAATAAATCTGCCAATAAATTTGAAGGACAGATCAAAGAATATGTAGCTTATGTCAATTCATAAATGTCAATGAAAAGCTTCACTGACTACCTCAGATTTGCAAAAGATACTGTTAAGACTATTTTTATATTCTGCATGTGGAATATCATAGTCCAAAAAATCTGTCCACCAACCATGTCTCCCGACAGGAAATTTTTTAAAATACAGAATATAAAGTGTGACTTCTTTGCTGCTGCTTATTTATTCATATCCATTTTAGCCAGCTTTCCATGAAAAATTATATTAAAACAGGCCTGATAATAGTGATGAATAATTTTTTTTTTATAAAACTCCAAACTTACAAATTTGATAAAACCCTGCCTTACATGGTTTTATCTCACTAACATAGAACTTGTCATCTAATGAACTTAGGTAACAATCTTATAGCAAGTCAGATCATTGATCTATACTTTATTTATTTATTAAATTTATTGGCCACCCATTTTATCATAGGGTAACACTGACCGGTTTTCAACATTAAAAAGATAAAAATATATAAAACCTATGGACAATACAAATAAAATGCTGTAAAATACAAATGCTCAACAGATATTGTATTATCGATGGATAGTATAAGAATGGTAGTTCTGATGGGCATATCGGGAGATTTAGATTGGAGATTTTCATAGTCTCCAGGTCTACCCAGAAATGCTAGGAAATTGAACCTAAAATCCATTGCAAATAAAGCTGTTCCCTAGAGATGTGGCGTTTCCTCTTTTGAATTATTTTGTCTACAGAAAAGACCAAGATGATATGTCTTTCACCCCTTGCAGCAATTGATTATTCCAGCAGCTGAATCTTTCATCAGTTTTGTCAGTGGAGAACATCACTACTCCTGTGGACAGAGGGACAGCTCTATCTTCAAACATATCATTTTCATTCCATGCCACCACCAGCAGCTTTTGTTATTCAAGTTTGCTAGCGTATTTGCAGGCTTTGGCCCTAGAAGGCAGGCCAATGGCATATGAGGTCCATATAGATGCCTTTCTATGAATGTACTATGTGTGAAAATCAAGGGATGAATTCATCTTGTGAAAAAGGATACATGTTCTAGATATGTAGCCCAAGTGATGTTGCAGAACACCGGTGCAGCAACATATGGAACTATAAATGAAAAAAAACATAAATACAATGTTTAATCAAGGGCCAAATCCAAGAAGCGGGACTGTACATTGGGGCACCCGGAATATATAAATCTTTCATCATTTGTGCCCCATTCAGCCTCCCAGGAAGGTTCCAGTATTTTAGATGCTGAAACAGATGTAAAAAATGCATATAAGCAAGCAGCCCAGTGGGTTCAGTTGATTAAAACAGAATCTGTCCTAAAAATTGAGTTCTGGAGCTGAGATAATATTTTATCTTAATTCTCCATTGCCTCGGTTCACACTGTCACACTCTGGCTATCCTCTTGTTGTGGTAGCAATATAAGAACTCTGATTTATCTAGTGCTAATACTGTATAGAATAGATGTTGCGAATTAGGGCATCTGTAAGAATCGGATCCATAGTGCAGGATCCTTTCTTAGAGGGTCAGAAAGAAGAGACTGTGCTTGCAAATAAGGCAAGTTCCCCTCTGATGTTCCTTGTAATCTTTAGGAAGCCTTTTCTCTTCCACTGATGATAACTTCCTATATTTAAGTCTATAAATCGCATTAATAGAGTTTTTTTATATTCCCTCAATCCAAGCTATCCCTTATATTGATTTAATTCCGCTCTAATTGTTAGGTCTCTTATTTGCTACTCAAACTCATGGGGTGATTCTGGAGTACACATATTTCAGGTTATAGTTTACAACCTGGGCTGTGATCCACATCATAGTTCTAGAGCAAAGGATTGGAGCATTAGATTTTAGATCCAACTGCCAGGTTTCTCCCCTCCCCTCCTCTCCTCTCCCCTCCCCAAAAGAGATTTTTAAAAAAGATATATTGTGCCTGTGAAGAAAGTGAAAAAGTGAACATTCAGCAGAGAACTTTATAGAAAACACCACTGAATTAACTTACAGTACATTTGTTAAACATGAATGGCTCTAATAATGACATTTCATTTAACAATGCCCTTTGTCTTTTCAGTTCATCAGTTACCTATTTCAGTAATGAACTGCAGTCATACCATTCTGATTTTCTCCTAATGTAAAGGCTGAGATCACTTCGCTGCTAGTGGAGCATGATGCTATTATTCAGTTTGTGGCTTAAGGGGAAAAAAGCTATAGAATATAGCACTATTCTAATTGGCCAATGGATACTGGGATTGCTAAGGGCAGCTAATAATTCTGTTCAGCTTCTGTTGGGAAGAAATAAAGCAAGCAATGTATCTCCACCGGCCCCGACAGTTGTGTGTGTATGCACGCACACACAGAGAGAGATCTAGAGAACCAATTTTGTACAGTGATTAAAGCATCAGGCTACAATTGGGAGTCTGAGTTTTAGTCTAGACACAAAGCTACTGGTAGCTGGGCAACCTTGAGCCAGTCACTCTCTCTCAACCCTAGGAATCAGGCAATGGCAAACTACTTCCAAAACCTTGCCAAGAAAACTGCAGGGATTTGTCCAGGCAGTCATCAGAAGTCAAGACTGACTTGAAGGAACACACCAAAAATTGCAGACTTAGCCTTTATAGGTGTTGCAGTAAGAGGGAGACTGGAAGGCCAGAAGCTTTTTATTAAATGTCATTTTCACTGGTTTGGATAGTAAGTTTGGTGTCTGTGGTGCAGATTTTTAGCCAGAGTCAAGAATCTGCAATACGTTTTATTAACACACTCCACATTTCCTGATTTCACAATAAAATGATCAAGTTTCTATACACGCATACATACATATGTACACACACAAAAAACATCATGACATGATGTATAAAGGCTTTTATTAAGAAATGGAACCAAATTCAGTGACCTCAGTGACTCTTATGTATTCAAATCTCTGCAAATAAAAGAGAAAACAAGGAGTTCTAATGCGCAAACTCCTTTTGCTTTCTTGCTGTCAAAAAGATATGGAACAAAAGCTCTTTCAAAATATAATATAATCAATGCAAAAAAAAAGTGGTCTATGAATCTTTTCTTCCTACTAAATACATGAACAACATATTCTCAGATATATATTTTAGGGACAAAGCATACAAAATGAACTCCCCCCTCCATGCTAAGAGCAGCCGCATCTTATAGATCTCTCTCAATTACTACCCACGCTATATTTAGGCATTGTACAAGAGCAAATTTTACAGTCCATGAAGAAATGAAGTGAAATCGAGATGAAATTCATTGTGACAGGTTTTCTGTTAGTGCCCTGATGTGTCTGTATTACAGAAGATAGACATTCTATTAGCATGGAAGCTCCCATAATGGACTGTGAATCATTTCAGGTAATAGAGATGCCAAATGGAATGACTGAAAGAAGCACTATTGAATTCCATTAGAGGTCTTTGTTTTTGAATCAGTCATTTCTTTGTGAATAACCAACTATATACTTCTTGACCCTATCATGAAGCAATAATTGCAAACTAATATCACAAAACATTAAACTGAGATAGCAGTCAATTAAAGCTTGCTTTCTCTGGGATTATTTCTGTATCACAAAATGTGAAATAAATATGATAAGGATTCCAAATACAGTTTTGGATTTCTGCTACAGAAGAATGTATTTTCCCCGATTCAACTCTTTCAAAGTTTGATTTTTATATTTACGTTTAAATAACATTTTATATTCATTTCCATGTGTACCAATGCATATTTGTGCGCAAACACACACACATGCACACATGCACACAGAGTACATACAAAGAGGCACATATAAACAATCATATTTGTCAAATCAAAATAACTGCAAACAACAAATGATGTGAATAGTCCTTGTGCAGTTTTAGTTAATATTAGTTAAATCAATAAATAATCTTCCATTTTACAAGCCAAACAGTTCCACCTTATCCATCTATCACATATGATTTATCCAGCTTCATAATTGCTTGGATAATTAGTACAGGATTTAGGTTCATTTGGTATGCCAAACCCTTTGGGAATCTTTGAATAATTACTATTTGTGGAGATGATCAAGTTATGAATTATTCTTCCCCATACAGAAAGGTGGCTGGGGAATGTTGCAGGATGTCTTTTTTCATCCATCGTCCTTCATATAAATAGAAATTTACGTACCGCTCCACGTTGAACATACTTTAGATTTTAGAAATGCATGCCCATGAGCTGCTTATTTGCTGTCAGATACGTTTTTGAAATGGTATGAATGTAATTCAGCAAAAAGGAGTGGCAGCAGAAGGCAAGATGGTGTGTGTACATTTGTGCGCTGCACATCTGCTATCAGTGTCACATAGTGTAAAGCCATCTATGTTAACCAATCTTAAACCTGAATGATCCATGAGTCTCTAAAACTCTCTAAATACTTTTGACTATCTTTAACCAATATGACCTGGCTTTTTTTTTCTCTTCAATCCAACGTAAGTGAATGGATGAGATCTTATGTGTGCCTATTCCCCTGCTCTGTTCTTTAATGCTATTCTTGCATGACAGAGATTGCACTGATTAATGCTATAGTAGGTTATATATTATAACCATTATATAATTCATCTGTTCACGTTTTGTTTATCCAGAAAATATCTACTTATTCTGAGGGGCAAAGAAAAGGAATGGCCCTTTATAAAACATACTTGAACACTAGTTTATTTTTCTTGGCCAAAATCCAATGAGACTTTTGTAGTAAAAAGGAAGTTCTATATTTTTCTAATGAAAATATCCTGTTTTCAAATCCAAGAGATCAAGGTTATATCTATATGCTGGCATTATCTCTGCTCACTGGCTGAGAATGAGACTTTTTCTTACTGTTGTAATGACAGGTGTAAGATTAACTTTGTTAGGTGTTGAACCATTCATGCAAACTAAATTAAATTAATGGAACAAATTTCTATCATAATTAAGATAAAAATTCATGTCAGCTGTAACCTTGCTGTACACTAATTATGTTCAAATGATTTATCATCTGTTTCGCCCAGAATATTAATCCTCACCTCATTGATAACTCCAGCCAGTGTTAAGAGATGAGAGTTGATTAACAATGACAGATTGGGCAACCACACTGCAGAGTGCCTGTACGACTAGGGAAGCCAATAAAACTTAAATGGCACCTCTTATTTAGAAATCCATTCCCATGGAAACAGATGCATGCTTAATGAGGGGAATGGAGATGATTTCAATAATGATGGATATTGGAACAGTGGGCAGAGCCAATCAATAACAATTAACTACTTAGTCTACCAAAGCTATGGTTCTATAAAGCAGGTTACATACACATTAAACAAAACTTAGTTCAGGATGCGCTTTATATAAATGTCTTTATGCTTTGCGGTCAATGTTATTTGCTTTAATAATTATGGAAAGCACCATGTAGATCATTTATGCTAAGAAGGGAGCTTTTCTGGTTTTAAACAGAGTACTTTTAAAAAAAAAATGTCATTTGGAAATCCATAAAATGTCCAGATTGGACATCAAAAAGTAATTACATCAATGTACAGGTTGTCTCTACAGGTGGTCCTCTATTCATTTAGTGACTGTTCAAAGTTATAGTGGCACTGAAAAAAGCGACTTATAACTAGTATTCATTCGTACAACTATTGCACAACCCATGGTCATTTAATCGGAATTCAGGCAGTCGGCAACCAGTATGTATTCACGACAGTTGTAGCATCCTGGGATCATGTGACTGTCATTTGTGACTTCTCAGCTTTTGACAAGAAAGTCAATGGGAGAAGCTGGATTCGCTTAACAGCCGTGTTATTAACATAGCAACTGCAAGTGATTTGCTTAACAACCATGGCAATAAAGCAACTCACTTAACAACCACTTTGTTTAATAACAGAACTTCTAACCTCAATTGTGGTCATAAGTCAGGAACTACCCATATTGTTATTTAGCTATATCTACGAATATTGTCCGGTCATGTTCCTTCTCAAAATAGTGTTTATATCTATGCATAAAGAAAATTTGTATTTTAGCATATGTTTTGGATTCTCTTTTACATGTTTATTAATATAGATAGCTAGATAGACAGAGATAGATAGATAAATAGATAATAGATAGATAGATAGATAGATAGATAGATAGATAGATAGATAGATAGATAGATAGATAGATAGATAGAT
>JANHJO010001757.1:394600-407531 GCA_032468235.1 Pseudoxyrhopus heterurus | reverse complement strand
CTGAGTCGACCTTGAGCCTGGTGGGATTCGATCAGCCAAACTGCTGATCTGCAGTACTGCGTTCTAACCACTTGAGCCACCACAGCTCAAGCAAATCAGCAAATCCCAAAGTCAGAGTTTCATTTTTTTTCTAAATGAATGAATGAATGAATGAATTAATAAAATAAAATAAATAAATAAGTACAGGTAGTCCTTGACTTATGACCACAATTGACCCCAAAATTTCTGTTGCTAAGTGAGACAGTTATTAAGTGAGGTTTGCCCCATTTTACCATCTTACCTGCCACAGTTGTTAAGGAAATCCCTGCAGTTACGTTAGTAACACGGTTGTTAAGTGAATGTGGCTTCCCCATTGACTTTGCTTGGTAGAAGGACTCAAAAGATGATCACATGATTCCAGGACACTGCAACCGTCATAAATATGAGTCAGTTGCTAAGCATCTGAATTTTGATCATGTATCCACGGGGATGCTGCAATGGTCACAAGTGTGAAAAACGGTCATAAGTCACTTTTCTCAGTGCCCTTGTAACTTTGAATGATCACTAAATGAACAATTGTAAGTCGTGGACTGCCCGTAGACTACTCACAGCTCTTTGAGGAATCCAGGTCAGGCAAAAGAACTACAAGAAATATTAGAAATCTATTTAGATTTGTTTATTTTACTTCATTTTATTTCATTTCCATTTCCATTTCCATTTCCATTTCCATTTCATTTCATTTCATTTCGGAGTTCCCTATAGGATGATGAGGGATGTACAAAAACACATAAAAATATAAAATGTTATAAAAAAACAATTAAATACAAGGAGAAAATAATTAAAATTTTATTGGTTCAGGCTCTATTATAATGGTATCTTTAAGGCCCGGTGAGTTTCTTCTTCCCTCCCTCTTACATCAAAGACAATCAAGAAATTTTGTGTTTCTTTCCCATGCGGTCTTGTTTTCCCAGACTGAGCTCATATTTTGCTGATGGTCTCTGCATATCTTCCCCAACATCTTTTCTGAGTTTTTTTCCCCACATCTATGGATTTTACTTTTAGTAGAAGAACCCTTGACTGTACCACTTGTCTCCTCACTTTGCACTTTCTTTGGAGTTTTACCTACAACTTTTAAAGTGGAGAAAAGACCCTCTAATACTCTAAAAGCCCTGACTTACTGATGGTTATTAGATGGAGCCTCCATCTCTAAATATTCACATCTGGAGAAACTTTTGAAGAGTTATGTGGCTCACTTTTAATGCCACTCTGATTTTTGGAAATATCACGATAGTCATCACTGGAAAAAAGAAAACTAATTGGGTCTTGGCCTGATTCAGAAGTCCTTATTAGTACTCTTACATTTTCAAACCAGAATCTGTAGGATGGTTATGTAGAGAAAGAATATATTATGTCATTTCCAATGCATTTGGGGACTATCTTTTAAGAGCTATAAATGTTAATAAACCAAGCAATTGAAATATGCTCATCTCCCTCTGACAATCTTCTCAGATATAAAGGAGCAGATAACTCTCTTCACAGATAAAACATTAGACTTCTGAAGAAAGTTAAACTCAGAAGTTTGTTGTCAAGCACCGGGGAAATCAGGAGATTCAGGCAGTTCAAATGAGTACTGTATAAAGATTTATTGCAAACTTAAGCTCGCTACAAGAATCTGACCAACTAACAGTCAAGGGAAATGAGTGGGAGATAAGACAGGCATTCAAGGTGGGCTGGACTTAGATCTCTTGTGAGCGCACAGGAACTCATGACTTATGATACATTTGACACTTGTATCATCTATTGAAAATAGGCCCACTGCTCTTATTAAATATCCACATGTTCACTGTGATACCTGGACTAGGGCACCTTATACACAGACAAGTCATAATGCATGGTTTCTCATATAATTGGGAACTTGTATGCTGAAGACAAAGTTAGGAGGCTAAAACATATGATGAATGGTGGCAGGAATCAAGTATGTCTAGTCTTATGAAGAGAAAGACTAGGGGTGACATGATAGCAGTCTTTCTATATTTGAGAGGCTGTCACAAAGAGAAGGACAACCTATTCTCCAAAGCACCTGAGGGCAAGACAAGAAGTAACAGATCGAAACTGAGAGAGATCCAACCTAGAACTAAGGAGAAATTTCCTGACAGTGAGAACAATTAATCAGTGGAACAGCTTGCCTCCAGAAGTTGTGGATACTCCAGTACTGGAGGTTTTTAAGAAGAGATTGGAAAGCCAATTGTCTGGAATTGTATAGGGTCTCCTGATTGGGTAGGAGATTGGACTAGAAGACCTCCAAAGTCCTTTCCAACTGTTATTTTGTATTCTCTGCAAGCTAAACTGCATTGGAAATAGCCTTTTGTACCTCAGTAATCACTTAAAGTCCTAAATTACATTTCTATATGGCCACTGTTTTCATCCCCAAAATCTCAGAATCCAGTTTCCATTGTCCCAATTGCTGCCATCGCTAATAATGGTACACAACATCTGCCAATCAGTTAGTGCTCTACCTCATTTTTTTCCATCCTTTTGATTGTCCAGAAAGTATTTCCCCCCTAATTTGGACAATGTGTCTTTTCACTTGATAGGAGAGCTGCAGAACTACTTTTCTGCATATTTTAAATAAATGATGGAAAGGAGGTGAAGGACCTCCTCTTGATTGTGTGGGGATCCAAGGAGCTGAGAGATACAATAAGGCAAAAAAAAAAAAAATCCCTGCCAATGGCAGCCACTTTACCTGTGAAAACAGTGCGAAATGTTTTTTTTATTATTGATTTCTCCTGAGCTACAACTGAGCTGGAAATTAACTGCAGGAGAGTGATAATGGTGTGATAAGATAATGGCATAATGGTTTCCCTGGAGTTAACCAGATACCAGAAAAAAGTAAAGGAATGGATTACATTTGAGGTCTCTTCCCCAAGAGGAATGGAGTAAAATGCTAGGTAGAAGCTTGGAAATAAGGTCACAGTGGGCATTCTTTCAAGGAGGAGGAGGAGGAGGAAGGAAGGAAGGAGGGAGACGAAGGAGAAGGAGACACACAAAGAATAATCTTTGCTGGAAGTGGGGGAAAGAAAATGTAATCAGGCTTCCTGAATGCAGTGAGGAGCTAAATATTTTGAAATTTATGTTGCATTGGGGATGCATGTGGCCCAGAAGATACCCAGAAATGACATCCTGCTGAGACAATTCTGAATCAAATTTCAGGGATGTATACTAAAGTTACATGTAATGTCCTTATTTAGCAGGAAGTGTTTAAATGACATATTTTGCAATCTCTTAGATAGCATGGCAATTCTCAGCTAGCTGGTTTGTGTTCTTGACAAATGTATATACTAATAGATTCCTACATCACTCCTGGTAACCAAGAAGTTAACGCCAGCAGGCCAGAAGGTCACAATTTCCCTTGCATTTGAAAACTGGGACAAACATTCTTGAGTATCTTCATTATCATTTGTATTAATGAGATGTCCAGAAAATATCTTTCTTAGATCTTGTCCAGTTATCGTTATCAAACAAAACAATAAAAAGAAAGCTTTAAAATCAGAAAAACAACAACAAATAAAACAATATGCAAGAGCCAAGGTAAATTACTAAAATTAAAATAATAGATTATCATATGTATTTTTAAATGCCCAAGAAAAATCTTTATCTGGTGGAAAATAATGTTGGCATCACCAAAGCTTTTGTGCAAAAAGGATTCTCTAAGTAGAAAAATGTCATTTATTTCTCAAATACTTGTTCCTAAATATCAGATGAAGGACCACAAGATGTGGTGGAACAATATTTTTTAAAAGAAATTAAAGGGGGAAGACAGGCTATAATTAATATTCCTTTATGGTTTGGTTCATTATTATTCAGAGCTCATCTGAATACTATCTGAATAAGACTGGCTAATTGACTGTATGTCCTGCCCCATTTTTATCTTAAAATATTTTTGCTTTCTTTTAATTTTTGTTGCCCCATCTATCTATTCCACTCTCACTTTTCAATTTACTAGGTTCAAATGTATATAACTGGTATTATATTTTAGGCATACATAGGGTATCTTTTTAATCATGATAATTTGATCGTTTCAAATCAATCTTGTATTAAAACAAAATCCTGGAAAGCTGCTTTGAATGCTTTTGTGTAGTAAAGAAGGATATAACAATTTGAATGATAAAAAAGAATAAACTAATTTTTTTTTAAATTCTGGGAGTTAAAGGGAAGTTCTGCCCAAAACAATGGTGTTTTGTTCCTTTCCTTTGCAATAAGAAAAACAGTTGACATAATAAAAGAGTGGCTTAAGAAACAGCCTGTTTCTTGTGTGAGTAGTCCAAAATACTTTTCTAACCTTTCTTAACTTGGCAGACGCAATTCACATCCTTCTCTGTGATATTAGACTGCCTGTGTGATGAAATTTGTGGTCTATATCAGTTGGACAGAACCAGGTGGATTAAACAAGAGATCAAGTGTGTTCTTAACATAAATATATTAACTTTATCTGGTAATAACTCCAGTAACTTTGTGGTACATCTAAAGCATTTCCCAGAAATCCCATTTCCCAGCGATATATTTGTTAAACACTCATGTCAGGCTTTTCCTCTTCTTGGCAAATACGAAAGAGATATAAAACGTATGTTTTACCAAATGCATGAAGGGCTGGGAAGGAAGGACTTCAGCCGAATGTATGAAATATGACCTACATGATCCCATCAAGGAGAAACAGTACTGGATGATT
Organism: Pseudoxyrhopus heterurus; assembly: GCA_032468235.1. NCBI lineage: Eukaryota > Metazoa > Chordata > Lepidosauria > Squamata > Pseudoxyrhopus > Pseudoxyrhopus heterurus. Next base: position 402,826 of record JANHJO010001757.1, on the reverse strand, counting down.
TGAAGAAAGGCAGCGGATGAGTATAAAGCAAGTGGATAATGCAACAAGAAGCACTTGAGTGTACTGACAGATCGAGTTGAAAAACTGACAAGGAGAGCAGAAATAAGGAAACTGGGGGCTGGTATAATAGAATGCAGAAGACTTTTAAAAAAAGCTACCCGAGAAAAACCATATATAGATACATCATCTTTCTCGGGAAATAAGAATGAGAATAAATACCTATAGAAAATTATTAGGCCAAAGTCAGGTGGAATGTCTCATCTAAGAGCTCTATGGATGTTTGGAGATAATGAGTTATTTTATATGCCTCATTCCTCCAGGGACCCTTCACCTTATGGAATGTCCCGAAGTTGCTTTTCCAAAAAGTAACTGGACTTTCTTCTTCTTCTTTCCTTTGAAAACATTTTCAGTCTCATCCAAGAAGCTTCTTCAGAACTGAAGAAGCTTCTTGGATGAGAAGTGAAACATTTTCAAAGGGAAAAAAAGAACCCCCAAGAAAATCCAATTCCCTTTTGGAAAAGGACCTTTGGGACAACCATGACTTGGATGATTGAGAAGCTCCATAGACACCTTGTTGAATGTGCTTGTTTGGGTGGAATAATACAGTCTCCACAAACATAGTATTTAGAAGGACAATTGTCAGTTCTGTTCAGGTGCTGCCTGATTAAAACTATTCCTCTGCATGAGGAACAGTACTGTAAATACACACCTTCCTGAAAGAATAAGACATGGCCCCTAGGAGGCACCATATAATGGTACCATGATATATTGTCATACGTCAAGTATGTGTAACTGAGACTTCAAGATTTCATGCACCATATGCAGGCCTTGCAAAAAGAAGAAGACAATTGTGGCAATTATAATCTAATGCATGTTAATAGAAATTTAAATAAAATAAATCACTGGCTACTTCTTTACTATGTCTCTGCTTATTTTTCACAATGTGTGCCCCAAGCCACTCCAAGGTCTAATGCAGCCTTCAGCTCCCTGCCCCACATAAGTGTGGCAAATTTGTTATAGATACTGTGTGAATCACTTTTAAAAAAGGCACACGTAAATAACAAATGGAAACATTTCAAAATACAGCTGCAATTTAAAAGCACACTCATCAACACTAAAAAAAGACACGTAGTCTATCTCTACTGTAAGCGGGAAAGAATGCTTAAAATGACCTTACCGTGGAATCAAGGCTATGTATGACTCATTTCTTCAAAATACATGGGAAAAAAGATTGTCATGTCATATGCAGAACAGGTACATGGAGTTCATAAATGCTAAACCACGCAGCTTATTAAATAAATCAGACAAAGTTCACATAGTATACTATGTTAAAAGTAAACATTATGGTTTAATGCAATGTGACAAAGAAGACATCACATAATCTTTTATATGTGACCTTAGCTTGGAAATAACTATCTGGAAGATAATTATGTCATTTGTTTATGTCTTTCTTTATTACAGTTATGAGATCCTAGTTTGCTGTTACTTGTTTTATTATTGGACAAGGAGAAAAAATTATATCCTATGACCACTTGCATCCAAAGAGATAGCAAATCCAAGTGTGCATGACGTTGTGTGGACAGATTTTCACTGTCTGCGTCACTCTATGAGACAGAGAGAGAGGGGCACTCATGCTGTTCTGGGACTTGGTAGCACAAGAAATTGCAGTAAAATTGATGAAATGGATACATGCCTTCCAAAGTCTTTAAATGCTATCACAAAAGCCTTAGTTAAGCTAAATAACTCTGCAATCAACATAATTTGAAGATGATGATGATGATGATGATGAAGATGATCAACATCAACATTCAGTTGTGTCCAACTCTTGGGGATTCTATGGGCCAGGTCTCTCCATATCTTCCAATCTTGCATTACTTCTTTTGAGTTTTTCTGTGCTCTGGCTGGTGTCAGCTCTGATGGTGAGTTTGAAAGTGGCTGTTTTAAAATGACTTTTGCTGGTCATTAAATTCAGTGTGATTATCATTCTCAGAGTCATCTTGAATCACGTGATGGGGCAGCAAATAAATTTGATAATAAAAATTGATAATAATTGTATCTTTCTATCCATCCAGTAATCCATCCGCCCATAATCGTAAGTACCTTGGATGATCGAATGGTGGGCAGTTTTTAAAAAGTCGTTCCATATGCATATGAGTTGATATAGTAGTTGCACTAGGACTGTTCCATGCTAATTATTTATGTTTGATCAAATCTAGAGAATGGATTTGCATGTTACCATTTATCTCTGCTTTCCTTTTTCTTAAGCATTGAAAAGAAGATTTCTCTGGATCTCTGGATTTAAAGATCAGCCAGGTAAAGCTGTAATATCCATTTTGTTTCATCTAATCTTTCGCTCGTGTTAAGTGTACTTTTTATAATACAATTTGTCTCCAGCCCTATGGCTGGAAGGGCTGAAATACAGTTTCATATATAAATAAATGTGGTTTTATGTATGTGTGATTGCCCAGACCAAATACTCCATGAAATTCCATTAATATTTATTTCTGAAAAGCACAAAACAACACACACACACAAATGAATCTGAAGTGCTTCCAGTGATTTAGAAAAGGCCATCCATAAATCCATGTAATTGAGCTGACAATTACTTTAATCATTATTTTAATCACCTTGCTATTTCCAACTTTGAAATACCCCCCTCATTCTTTTCCACATATTTCTTCAGCCTCTCTCAGAGCCAAGAGAGTTAAAACCAATATTTGTAGATAAAGAGGTAAACATATTTACATTCGGCGTTTCACACTTTATGCATATGTCATGCAGTGAATAGTTTTAGAGGTATGTTTGTACTATCTCTCCAGAATTTTTACAGTCTGCGGGACACAAAATCTCTATAAAGTGACTTATTGAAATAGAGGCAGATTGGTAAAACCGTTCCTCTCATATGAACTGTGAAGAATGATCCTCTAAATGAAATCAGGAAGGAACTAGACAGAATCTTGTTTAATGGTGTGACAAAATGAATCACTACTATTCCAAGCATCCATCACTGCTAAAAGGGGACCACAAATGATCTGTGAACTACTATATATTGATTACTCATGTACTACAAGTGTCGGATTTAATGTTCACAGACCATGGAAAGGCGGCAGGGACAGATGGTGCCTTAACTCTTCTCTGATAGATTTTAATGGTGAAATATTGATTTCTATCTGGCCAAGGCCTGCTGTTAGGGGCCAAAGTCATTTGTTGGGTAGAGCTGGACACCCAGCCTGCACGGAGCAATCAATCATTTTTGGCACGGCAGGTGAAATTCTGAACAGAAGCACCTTGGATTCCCAAAGTGGTATCAAAATGCAGCCGGGGGACCTGCAGCCACACAGCCCATGCATACGTATGCACACACATAAACACTCAAAGAGAGAGAGTCTCTTTCTGAAAGTGGGCTTGTAAAGCATTATTAATGATAAGACATGTTTACTGAGGAGAGCCACCGCGAATCAGAGCTGACATGAAATAGGCTGGGAGGCTCAATGAGAAAATGAGCTTCTCGCTAAAAGGGACTATATTTTATTTAAACATCCGTCTGGGGCTGAGAACGCAGGTAATCTGTTGTGTTACAAGCCACTGGCTGTTCTTGCCATCCAGAGAGATAACACTGAGGAGCTAATAGGAACACATCAATCACAATCAGCCTGCAATTCCAGCGATGTCTTCTGTTCCTCACTCCTTTTAAAGTTCCTTAATAACGATGATAACATAGTTCGGAGCTGCTGAGAAGCTTTTCTCCCCTCTGAGAGAGAGAAAGTCGAGTCGTATTCATAAAGTGAATAGCCTGCAAAGTCAGCATCTTACTCCCGGTACCCGGAGTGGAGCCATGGGAAATGGAGCAGGGCAAAAAGTTGACACTGGTGTGTCATGAGGATGGGTATAGACACAGTGTGTGTGTGTGTATGTGTGTGTGTGTGTGCGTGTGTGCGTGGTCTGTCATAAAGCATGGACATCAACCTCTTTTCTGCCAGCAATACCTGTTAACTCCATTTCCCCCTTAGAATAAAATGCTCTGTTGACTTTTGCAAGCATTCCTAAGAAAGCATACGCTGTCTATTAGTTTCAAGATAAAGTGAACAGAAAACTGGGATTCAGTCAACAAATGTATTTGTTAGATTTTTATCTTGCCTTTATTACCTTTATAAGTAGCTCAAAGTGGCAAACATACCTAATATTCTTCGTTCTCCTATTTTCCACAAAACAACAACCCTATAAGGTGGGTTGGGCTGAAAGAGAGAAAGAGAGTGACTGGCCAATCAATGTTTCATTCAAAAGGTAAAATGATGCAATGGGATGTGGCTCCAATCCTTTTGTTGACTAGCTCATTTAGCTTAACGTTATTATTCACTGTGATTTCAGAGCTATGTGAACCAAAGGCCTCACTAAGCCTTAAGGCATCTATGGTTAAAGGAAAGGCACATTAGGGGCTTTATTTTTCTGCTCTTTCCTGAATGATGCTAAAATAATAAAAATCAAATCAATAAAATCAAATCAATAAAATGAAATCAAATCAATAAAAATAAAATATGGTAGAAACTGAACCCAGGACATTAATCTGCAAAGAAAGGCCTTTTGGCAATGCTGCCACCTGATTAGGGTACCTGCCCTTCTTGTCTATCATTCCTGCTACTTTGGAATTCTTTTTTTTTTCCTGATCTCAACATGAAAACTGAAAGGTGACACATACAACCATTATGAGGGAAAGATGTATTTCACAAATAGTGTATCATTTTACTATCATCGGCCGTCCTATTTCGTTCCTTTGGCTTTCTTACTAGCTTTTCATCTGGGCCTGGATGCCTGGAGGTCCTCACCCTCAGCTCAAAGAAAGCCTGTGTTTGAGCAAGGATCACCCCTGAGCTTCTTTACCCTCTGTTCAAAAGGAGAGGGACAATTCTAGCAGTCCTCCCTTCCTGTCTGGACGCCTCAAGTTGGGAGCCTGCAGAGCACTGGGCCTAGCAAAAAGTGCAAGATGAATGGCCCTAATGCAATGCGGTCAGCAAGGTGCCCCAGAAGAGGCGCCTGCGGCCAAGGATGCTTTTTTCCGTTTAGATTATCTTGCTTATCTAATGATTTTTGCTTCACTGCTCAGCTCGATCGTGTTCACTATGTCGGCAGGCTATTAAAATGTCAAGGAGCACTGAATTGTTGGTATCAAGGCGAGAGGCCTTTCCAATCATCCTGGCTTGTGCAGGTTGCATAAATGGGAGGCTCGTGATAACTGCAGAACAGGTGGAGAAAAAGATGGGAGATGTCCTTCTTTGGGGGAGGGGGCTTCAGCCTTGTCTTCCTGTGAGGGCAAATGGAAGCCATTGTACTTGCCTTTCCATCAAGTCAGGGGAGGGAAATGGCGAGAGCCACAGTGCCTTTTCTTTTGGGGCTCCACTATCATCACAAGCCAGGCAGGAGGGAGACAGCACGTGAGGATGCATCATGCGTCAGGGCAAGGAGTTGGTGGGAAAAACATAGGGGAAATGCCTTGGGCCTGTCAAGGCCTGCCTTAGGGTTTGATAAGAAAATAAGTTCCCAATCCTGCAGGAATAAAAGCCAGAGATGCTCTGGTATCATAATATTGAACCAGGCCTGACAGGATGATACAAATTCAGTTTATTTGGAGACGGGGATCGAGGGGAGGGAGACCCCCTCACTTTTCTCCACCACCTTGTTCATATAATTGCTGGGCAGTTTATTACACAGCGGTACATCAGATATTGCTAGGAATCGATCTTTTTCTTTTCTCTCTCCTCATAAACCACCGGCTACTTCGCTGGGGAAGGAGAGGGGTGCGTCAAGGCTGGCAGCTCCCTGGATTTACTTCTCTTGTTCTATTTTGCTTAAATCATTCGGCAAATATTTTTGCTTCTTTCTCAGAAGGCCTGAGGCCTCCCCTCATTCCTCACTTTTGTTTGAAATAGATGGCTTTGCTGGTGGCAGCAGGGAGGGATAGAAGTGAATTTTATTTGTGGCAGAGAGAGTTTTGTATGTTGCATAACTACATCAGCATCAAGGATCATTGACTGGCTGGGATGTTATTACTAGTATAATATGTTTATCATTTTCACTGCCTCTCACTTTCTCTGTCTATCTCTGTGTATCAGTCTTTCTTTTGTCCCTCCGCCTTCTGGATAGACCCAGGCAATTTTAAAACTTCAATTCCAAGAATTCCCAGCCAGCCAAGTTGCATGAGTTGAAGTCTGATTTTCCTGATTTTAATCTGGAATCTAGATTCAGGACAAATGCTGAAGGATGGGTATCCAGCCACCCTGTATCGACTTGACTTCAAATCTTCTGCAGGAGAAGTTCAAATACCCAAATCATGGGGTTTCAGGCAACTGAAATGATTGGGAGGGATATAGGAGTTCTTCCTAAGACAAAATCCTTTAAAATAATAGATCAAAATAAAGGAAAAGAATAAGGAATAGCAACAGTTAAACACAAGGAAGATTAATTATGTGCTGCTTATATTTTAAGCCATCCACTTTCCTCTCCTGATCAATTCTTCATAATCCTTTAGGGTCGCTGCAGTGTTATACACCATAGATATACTCTATAATAGCAGAAATTTCTTTAAACAGGTACTAGTTCAGAGACTTAGTATCTTCAGAGATTAAAAATCTTAACTCTTTCTCTGGGAAAGGATAGCATGAATCAATGCTTCTACCTTGTATTTTAAAAAATGTCAGTGAATGCTTATACATCAATTTTTACATATGTAAGGAAGAATTAGAAGTGTTGTCTACATTAATATTTCAAAAATTATGATAGATCTTGTATTGCAATTCTGAAATCAGATATTCTGCTGATTGAATTCATATAACCATTTGTAAAGCCAGTCAATTTGGCTGTGAATCTGGACAATTTTGGCAGTCTCAACTATCTTTCACTGCAATTCTTTTTAGTCTTTTTCATTTTTCTGGAGGTGTTTCATTGCCCCATCCTTCTGTCCTTTATACTATCATTAATCACTAGACTAATATGACACTAGTCATTCCCAGGTAATAAAATTTATTGATCTACACCCAACCTACATTCAACTTTATGCTTGCACATGGTAGGAGGAGAACCTTGTTAGTTTACAGTGGCAGAAAAATAAGAGAGACATTCCTCAAACTTCCTAATCTTATTTTGCATTATTAAGAACATGTGATAATTATCTTTGATAAAACGTTTGCACAAAATCAAACCAAACCTTCTCACTCTCTCTACAGTGGGTACAGAAGACTCCTTAATTTATTTCTGATATTCATAATATAACCTAATGGATTTTCTCTGGCAGAACAATGATGTTTTAAATCAGGAGTGGGCAATTAATTTTCCCAAAAGGACCACGTGAGAACTGGGACTCATGTGGGGGGTGGAACCAATGGAGTTGTGAAGGTACATATACATGCATGCACAAACATGTGTAAATTGAAAAAAAAAATAGCAGTTGCCTTCAAAATAAAAGCAATCTATACATGTTGGCAGGGATACCCAAAGGGCTGGATATGGATTTGGGGTCGTAAAATGCCCAGGTTTGCTTTAAACAAATAAATAACTTGAAGAAGGAAACATTCACTATTCTGGAGAGACAAATTGCAGAATTAAAATTGTCCTGTTACCACACTGGGCACAAGAAGATGAGCTACAGTATAGTTAGATATTGTATAGCTAGATATTAGACATTTTTTGTGATTCATGTACAAGGTTTTGGCACAAAGGTGGCACTGGATTCAGATTGTCCCCAGAATTTCTTAGAATAGCTAGATGGCACTGTTTGCTGGGCTGTAGGTTTGTCTTCTTTCAAACCTTGCAGCTATCCCTCAATTGAGATGTGACCTCTGAGCACACCTAAAAAAACATTAAGTACAAATTTAAGGAACCTTTCAGTTGGAACAAACAACGAAGTAATATCAAGTAGTTCCAGTCTTTATATAACATCTCAATCTGAACCAAGCCCTTTTAATGAAAATTTACTACTTAACATTCCATTTTGACCTCAGCTGCCAATCTTGTTCTTTTCCATGTCAGTTTTCTTGGCAACTATAAAATTCAGTTAGTTGCTCAACACTTCCATTTTGGAAAGTAATTTAACTATAGTTATTAGCTGTTATCCACAAAGCATAGCTTAACTGGAAGAAACTGGAGACTTGGTATTTTTTCCTAGTCCTTCCTTCCGTCCTTCCTTCCTTCCTGCCTTCCTTCCTTCCTTCCTTCCTTCCGTCCTTCCTGCCTTCC
>JANHJO010001757.1:353431-367483 GCA_032468235.1 Pseudoxyrhopus heterurus | reverse complement strand
CACAAGAAAGTATCCTCCCACTCCAACAGAGGACCAGATTGAAACTGAACTGAACTATATACAATACATAACAGTTTCTAATTCCTTTCTTTTTTAAAAAATAAACCTTCACTGTCATTATAACTGTGTCTTAAGCTAAAACAACTTTGATTCCACAAACATGAGTAGCTAAGAAATTGCATGTATCATGTATTACAACCATCATACTATATCCACTTACTAGAGAGAAACAATTCATACTTACCTGAGGGTTTGCATAGGGTGGCAATAAATGGGAAATGGAAAAAGCATTCTGAACAAAGCAACACATTACATGATCATTATAAAAAGGTACTTATATATTATTCTTTTTCTTTGAAGAACATAAAACAAAATTTTAATTAGTTATCTGCAAGTTCAGGTAGTCTTCAATTTATAACCATTTATTTAACAACTGTTCAAAGTTGCTTCGCTGAAAAGATCCTCATACGTACGACTGTCCCAGCATCCCCCCAGTTACCTGTTCAAAATTCAAGGGCTTGGGAACTGGCATGTTTTTATAATGGTTCCAGCATCCCAAGGACCGCTATTTCTGACCTTCCTAGTCAGCTTCCAGCCAGCAAAGTCAATAGGGGAAACCAGATTCCCTTAGCAACCATGTGATTCACTTAACAACTATAATGATTTGCTTAACAACCATGGCAAAACAGGTCTAAAATCAAGCATGACTCACTGAACAACTGCCTTGCTTTAGCAATAGAAATTGTCATACCAATTGTGGTTATAAGTCAGGGACTATCAGTACTATATCTTGCTTATACTATATATACTATATAAGCGAGCTCTCTCCGAACCGGTAGGAAATTTTTTTTGAAACCCACCACTGATTGTAACTACACAGGACAATGTTTTTGGCTTCTTAGCAATGAATCAAAGGCAAAGAGGGGAAGCTGGGTAAATAGCTGAACAATGTATATAGCTTGTCCAACACTTACATGAACATGGTGGATCCAAACTTAATAGCAACCGCAATGTTCATTGTACTTATCTAAAGGTTTAACATTCCAAGAAAGCTAGGAGTATACAGAAGATTATTTAGAAAGTTTTCAGTTTCAAAACACAACGAAGTTGTGGTTTAGTCATTTTGCTTTTGCTTTTCAAAGCCATTTGCTCCCTATCTTTCTTTTCAGAAGCTAGTTTGGGGATGATTTCCCACACTTCAAGCAGTCTATTCCTTGGAAGGGCCAGAAGTATACAGCTATATTTTCCTAAAGACCATCTCAGCATGCTGAGAAAACGAGTGATGTATGTTGTTACTTATTGGGTAAGTGCCAACAACTCCATTTAAAATGGTGCCGGGTGCAAATCTTTCTCTCATTCCTAAATTTCCTACCCACAGTGTTCCTGACTTCATGCCACTCAATAACTCAATCCCCGTCTTTCAGTCGCTGTCTCATTTTGGAGGTTCACACACATTCCCTCTTCTCCAAACACCCTGTTGCATACCAGAGGGTGTAATCTTATCCATTGGCAAGCATCCAGGTGGCTGGGCACTGATTCTGCATATGTTAAATGATAAAGCTTAGTCTTTTTTTTGCAATCCTCCAAAACGGCAACAACTAAATTTATAGACTGTAAAGCCGAGAAGGATGAAGTGGGTATCATATTGCATATCCTATTTGATTTATATCACACTATATCTTTTTCAGGGCATTCACACACAACAGAATCAAAATATAGACACTGGAACTTATTTGTTTCTTTCTCTAACACATGGCTTGGTTGTTCCTTTCCCTCTCGGACTTGTGGAGTAAAATGTAGATTAAAAGAGATCAGGAGGAATTTTATAGCAGTTGTCCAAAGTGCTTTGGAAACCTCAGCACATTCACCTATTAAATCTCATCCCGCCACTGAAATATCCACAGAGTGATGGGAATTTGTATGGAGATTTGGTCTCTACATGAGTAGATCCTGACACAATGAGCCTTGTCTTGTTTGGCCATAAGCCTGGATGGAGACTGGGCACCTTCTCCTTCACATCATCTTTCAAGCTGTGTACATGACTATTATAGCTTGTGCACAGACAGAACGCTCTTAATTGTGATGTATTTAGTTTCTCAGAAATGTCTAGGAAGGAGCTATTTATTGTAAAGGCCTCCTCTTTGCTGTAAATGTTTAAATCAGTTTTTTCCCCCATTTTGCGTGTGTGTCTGTGTGTTTGTGTATGTAGAGACAGAGAGAATGAAATTAATCTTAGATGTTTTTTTCAGTCAAATCCACAATAGTGTATTTAAATTTGACATTGAAACCAAACTAGATGGGGCAAGTGTTTAAATACTGGCAAGCATACTGACCAAAAGTACGGTATATATGACATTGATTGGATGAATTAATTAGACGCACTTAAAAATATTAGAGTTATAGAAAATGCAGCCATAAAGAAGTCTGAAGAGCCTAGAAACATGGTTTATTTAATTCTCATTTAGCCTCTATTGAACGCCTCACAAAAATGGTTTCTCAAAAGCTGCTTTTTGCAATTTGATATTTTCATTGGCACAATATTTTTCCAAAGCAGTTTTTCTCTTGGGACTGATGGACAAACATTTGGGAAAAAAAAGTCATGGAACTTGTTTTTATATATGACAACCACAGTATAATTACTGTATGCACAAAGCTGGAAAGATTTGGCAATATCTACAATGGAGGAGTGGTTGGTGAAGCTGATGGAGCTTTTTGAGATGGCCAAATAGACTTGTTTGATCAGAGGAAATGACATCTACATGTATTGCTGACTGGAAATCCCTTATGGACTTTTTGTGTAAAAAAGAAAAAAATGAACTTGTGATTTATGGTTTTGATGATTAGATACTATAGAAAAAAGAGAGTCATGATGTAACTTTAAAGAAAGAGGTAAAGTTATAATTATACTTACAACTGCTGTAAAGATCAGAAGCCACTCCTTAGTATCTTTTCTTTTTTTCTTTTTTCTTTTGCACTTTTTTCTTTGATTTCTTTTTTTCTTCCTTACTCTATAATAGGTTGTATTAGCTTTTACCTTTGTTTTTAAACTTTTAATAATATTATATATTTATAAAGAAGTTTCAAAACCAATATTAGGACTGGAAAATGTTATTTTTTTTCTTTTTAAGTTTATTCTAAGTTATGGCAATGGTTAAAGTTATAACAGCGCTATTCCTCAGTTATGTGTTCACTGTTATAATCAGCACATATTATTCTTTGCCAGATCAGTTTTTCTGATCAGTTTTCCTTTGGAGAGAAAAAGATTCCAAGATAGTAACTGGGAACCCAATGGGGAATATAGTGGGCTGATTACATAGTGTGCTTGATGATGGCCCCTTGCTTTCAATATGTATTCATCGTCGTGTGCCTGCTTATTCTCTTATAATCCCTCTCTCTCCAATGTACATAAATATGAACATTAATTCCCTTCTTGCTAATTATCCCAGTGCCGAGGTAAGCATTCCAAAGGATGGGAACGGGTTTAGGAGGCAAATGAAAGCGAAAGGTACGAAACAGGATAATCTTGTCAGTTTTGATCTGAAAAGCACAGTTGCAACCATCTGATATTCCATTTAGCAATAGCTTTGCTTAGCAACAGAGTTGCTGGTCCCAACTGTGGTTATTAAGTAAGGACTGCCTGCAGAATGGGACGATTCACCCAACTTTACCCAGAAACAATGGTTGCATAACAAATATAATTTCTAGTTTAGGATTCGTCAGTTAATCAGTAATGTGGCTAATCAGTGGCATCTTCAGGAGGGTCAAATGAGGTTCGTCTGATGATATGGCCTGCCTCAATTTGATATGGCCATATGGCCACGGACATGATACATTCTTCCAAAAGGGGCAGCCTTGTGGCCTGATGCTGTTATTTTGATGAAAATACCAGAAGCTTCTGAATATACAAGTTTGAAGTTAAACATGTTGCCAATTTTTTAATGAAAGCTAACATTTATATTTGTGTGTTTGTGTCTCTGTATGAAATACACACATTCGTTAGGTTTTTATTTCCTGGCTTTCTTTCAGGAGCAAAGAATAGTATATGTAGCATCCTTTCCTCAAAAAAACAACAAAAAACCCTCCTCCAAGGTAGGATGGGCTAAGAAATAGAAACTGAGCCAAGGTCACCTACTGGTAATGAGATTTCATGCGTGACAATGGAATGGAATATTTATTTTCATACAGAATTCAATAATCTTTATGTTCTGCATAACCAAGAAATTATGTCTATTTGACCATAGCTTTTTATAAAGCTTAATTTGTGAAGCCCATTTCACCAATAAACCTTTTGCTTGGAATGTTTAAGCTGAAGCACTTGGAGGATTTCTGTTTGTTCAGGAGTTGGGTTTGCAGGGAGGGCTCTGTGTTTTGGATTAATTATGTTTGGCTCGACTGCAATTATTCAGCCATTTCTATGATAGCATGCTATCAAATTACAAACAATGCTGCAATTTGACCTTCAAGGAGACACATGTCTCTAGTTTATGGGAATGAGAAGCCAGTTACATTTTTTGTATGACTGTATCAGTTTTAAACCTTCTGTATTAGATAACCAAAACCAAATATGAGTCTCCAGAATTACTTTTTTCAGAATGTCATAAATCATCAGGTTGGAATCTTGAAGATCTTCTGGTCCAACTCCCTGGATAGGAAGCTTCAAACCATTCCAGGCAAATAGCTGCCCAACCTTTGCTTGTAAACCTCCAGGGATGAAGCTCCCGTAACTCCATGTAGCAAGTTATTCCACTGTTTAATCTTTATCATGGTCAGAAACTTTTTCCTTATTTTGAGTTTGGATCTCTGTTCCTCTTTAAAACATCCACCAATTGGTTCTGACCCTACCCACAGGAGCTATGAAAAACAAATCCATGGTCTCTTCCCTGCTACAGTCTGGGAAGACTGCTATCATTGATTCTGTACCTATTTCAAAAATGATGCACAAAATACATATATAAGGGGACATGCGCATAAAATGCATGTGTATTCAAAATTGTACACCCAAAGTGTATTTATAATGGAAAATCAATTACAGAAGTATGAAAAATAAACCCTGACAGACATTTGCTTTGGGCTTCAGTGGGAAATGACTGTCCAGAAGTTCCTGTCTATTAACATGCATGGAAATTCTATAAAAAGACCTAATTGTCTATCTATATACTTAATATTCCATATACAATGTAATTCTAGTTGTCAAGTTATTTACAAAGAGCTAATGCCACTTACTTTCACATAAATGTGCATAGGACTGCAACCTTATTCATGAATTCAAGTGAAACCATCTTTTGCCGTTTCACTGACAAACTCTTTCAAATTGTATTCTGTTTTATTTTCTGCTCAAGCTTGTATTTTAGGGCATATTGAAAGGAGTCTACTTCTCTGCCTCATTCCTACTCTCATTTTTATGTATATACAGAAGTAATTTAAAGAAGCAATGACAGTGGGTGATGAAGTTGATTCAAATATATTAGTTCATGAATTAATCCTTCATATTTTGTGATACATCCCTAAAGATATTTAAAGGTTCTGATGTTTGCCCCTCTGCAGAGCAACTCCCCCCACCTTTTAAAAGAGCATGATTTATCTGTTGTCAATTCTAACACTTTCCATTTATGCTTCTTTTTTCTTAACAATATTTATTTCAAAAAAAAAATCAAGAAAGGCCCTGTTCACCACATGAACTTTCTGTTTGATGAGATGCAGGCAGTTGCAAAGCAGTTAGTTGTCTTGCAAAATAGCCTTTAGATTAGAGATTCTACTGTATGTGAACATGCTTGGGATAAAAAATAAGCTTCGATTTCGTTTCCATCACACTTGCCAAAATGATGGTAACTTTCTTCAAGACAGGCAAAGGTTAGAAACAGATACCCAAAGAAACACCTCTATAGGCCATTCAGTTGTGTCCGACTCTTGGCAACTTTAGAGGCAAGTGCTCTCTAGGCTTCCCTGTCAAGCACAGTTTCTTTCAGTTGTTGGATGTTCATCTTTGTATCAGTTTTGATGTTATCAAGCCAGCATGTTCTTTCTTGCCCCTTCTTCTTGTTTCACTAAGAAATACTAGTGCTCTGTTTTATTGATATGAAACTCCAGTAATAGAATCTTGAGAACCTGACAGTCTAGATGGGGCAATTTGAAGGGTTCCCCCTCCCCACTTCACACTTTCCTGTTTTCCTGGACTATGCTTATATTTTGCTAAAAGTCACCATGTATCTTCAAGGTTATTTCTATAATCTTCTCCAGAGTTTATTGCATATGGCATGACTTAAGTTTACTAACCGAGTGTCAGCATTCCAAGGAATGCCTCCATAGAAAACAAATTCCGAGGCACTCGAGTTCCTCAAAGAACAGTTTATTGGATACATCATTTTTGCACAAACTGGTGAAAGCTGAATCTGGGGTTTCCCATGGCTTTCACCTAATTAAAAGTAATAGTTTCCCCCCTCCCCCAAAGTCACTGGTCACACTGTCCAATCCATGTGCTGGCTGGTTGCTAAGTTACTGGCTCTCCCTCTGGCCATCCACCTGTGAGAATGTCCTTGGTTCCCAGAGGAAAACTTTATTGTTTTGTCTATAAAATCCCATCTAACTATTTCCCCCCTCCCATGCTGTGTGGCAACCCTGAAGACTCCAAGATGGCTTCAGCCAGGTTCACTTCAGGGTTGACACCTGGTCTGCTCTTTGTTGGGTTAATAAAAGTGTTATGTAAAAACTTTGCTTACCAAACACATATTGGATTGTGGGAATCAATACTTATGGTTTCATCAATTGATGTGGAAGGTACGCAAGTGCCATTAAGGATTCACCGCGATACGAAGGAAGACTGAAAAAGTTGAAAAGAAGGGAAATATCAGAAAGGTTGTGCTTGGATATTGTTCATGAGATTCTCAAAAAGAGGTGTGAAGTTTAGACAACAAAAGGCTATGGGAAATTGTGTTGGAACAAACTTTTTTTCTTTTTGCTTACCATTTCTTATCCTTTCCTGTGGTTTGCCTAACTATGCTTACAGAAAAACAGAATATGACGATGGGTATGTATGCGTACGTTATGTGTTTATGCATTTAAAATAGATCTTCTGGATGCTGAGATATTCCAATGTCTCAACAATAATGAGATTCATTGATATCTAACAGCTTGGAATTTTATTGTCAGCCTATCCAAACTGACATATAGCAGAGGTCTTGAATATCTCCTATCTTTCCCAAAAACCAACATAGGCGTTAGCATACTGTTTGATGGCTGGATCCAGTTCAAATGAACCAAAGATATTCTTTGAGAACATCAATCCCCAATGAAATTGCACAGATACATTTATTTATTTTTTTATAAATGAACTTACTTGATTTCAAACACAAAACATTTCAGTAGAAATACAAGTTCTGAGTGAATTATTCAACCAGGATTTATGATAGATATATTTATTGAAGGAAATGTTTAGTTCCAAGAGTCTTTGCCATTCTGTAGAGCTTCAAAGGAGAGGCAGAAATTAGGACAGGATCTCAGACACGATGTACTATTAGTTTGATCCCACAATTAGCTATTGATTGGGGTTTTTTTAATATGGGAGAAAAAATTGGATTATGGAATTCCATGTATTTGCTGACTGAGAAGAAAGAGATTTGTATAGGCTATTGTAACATAGTATAGGATATATAAAAAAATGTAATGTACTTGTGCTAAAACCATTTCAAACACAACATATTAGGGTTATAGTGCCTATGAACTCTTATTTTAAAAAACTGAATCACTGAAAGGTAGGATTTTAGCTGTACCTATTACTTTAAAATGTTGGGTTTTTTTGTATCCCTTCATTTTTAATATAATGAAAAGCAGTGACATAATAACAGCCCAATCTATATGCTTTGTAATGAATAATAAAGTGTTTTAACCTCTTTAGGGACTTAACACCACATTAATCCTTTAATCCCTAGAAAAACCAATTTTGTTGACATGTAAAGGGGATATTTAACTTCAGCCAATTAATTTTCTACTTTGGAGATAACCATGATTATGATGATCAGATTGAATTGATTCATTAGAGTCTCCTTATTGTGTATAAGGTGATAGCCTTTCCACCAGATATTTGTATCGGAAAAGAAATTTACATCTTGCATTTTTGTTTCATTCTTCTATCTCCCTGCTTTTTTAAAAAAACAACTTTGAAATCCTGAATGCTTTCCATTGAGTACTGCTGCAAAAGCAGAGATATCACAGAGCTATTAAATAGAGCTCATGCTACCACCACAGTTTAGTTTGATTAGCATTGTTTTTGTGACATGTTTTAACAAGGTGCTGTTGTTGTTTTTTAAAAAAGATACTTCCTAAGAGCAAGGAAAATGTTTGGTATGAAATAAGCTGATAAACATAAGGATGTCAGTGGTTTTTCTAAGACTGAATGGATCTGGCTATGGAAGATTGAAAGGGAAGAAATCATAGTCTTCTGGCATCTATGTTACTTAGAAATGTTACCAAACCTGAAAATCTGAGCCAGCGGTTCAAAAGTGATGTAGGACTGCGCTTATTTTGCTTTAATAGTATGACTGTAATACTTCTGAAATTTAGGCAGGGCATAAAAGAGATTCTCCATCATCAAAGAGATGATGGAAAATCTAAAGACTGAATGGGCATTGCCTTCATCATCCTGATGGGCTCAACGTCTAAGAGTGGCAAATAGGTGGTAACATACTGTATAAAATAAGATTTAAAAAAAGTAAAATGAACACCTAAATGTGTTAATAACTGTTACTGAACATCTGTGGGCAGAATTTACGTATATTGTAACATTTTGCTCCTTATAAAGAGATAAGAGTTGAATCTGTAGTGTAAATAGAAATTACAAGAGTGTATTGGAAATTTAGTGACAAAAGAAATAATCAATGGAATCCCTGTCTGAGCTTGGTTGTTTCCTTGCAGACATTTCATTACCTGACTAGGTAACATCATCAGTGCACTTGGTGATGTTACCTAGGCGGGTAAAGAAACATCTGCAAGCAAATAACCAATCTCAGACAGTAGCAAGGATTCCACAATTCAACCCTCAGCTACATATATTTTCTTTTATTGAGAGAGGTAATCAAGTGGTGATGAATATCCCTATAAAACTGACAATAAAAAAAGAACCTGGCCATGTTCAAGGGTCTCTATACACAATATCCAATAATCTGTGGCTGTATCAATCACATTATTCTTCCCAATAAGATTAGCCATCCTGCTATTTTCTTTTTCACCTTTTTCCTTTGCCTGCTGCAAGCAGTTTGTCATTATATGTTGCTGTTGTTGCTGTTAAACACTTTATTTATTTATTTATTGTTAAAATGTATAGACCTCCCCACTTTCTCCCCTTTCCAATGAAGCTTTTTTAAAAATTATTTATTGAGCAAACATTTATACAAACATGAGACCAGGCAGCATTTAACAAAACAAACAATTAAGAAGTATATAAACAACCCTTAAAAACAATTAAGGATAAATATCACTAAGACTGCAGGAGAATGGATCAAACAAAAGGCACTAGTTTTGCAATTTTTTTCACTGTACATCTAAGAGGAAATAACTCCAACAAGTTTGCAAGAATTATAACATGTGCATATAACTTTTAGGGACCAGACAAGTAAACTGAGCAATAATAAAAGTTACTATATTTAACACATTTCATCAGTTGATAATAGCAGTGACCCATTCATTACAGTTGCCTTCGTACTTTCTCAGTGGAGCCTAGAACTCTGAATTGAGCTTCTGCTCATATTTCTTGAACATGTGGAGATTCCTCCATATGATTAGGAGCTTTAATTAACTTTTAAGCTTTCTTTCAGCAGGCCGAATCACTGCATAGGGTTAGAGAGATAAAAATCCTGAATTATGTCATATCACAAGATCTTCTTCTCAAGATCACAAGGGCTTCTTCTCAAGAGCTTCCAGGAATCAAATCCACAAAATATCAAATCCACAAAATATGGGCTCTAACACACTGTCTTTAAAGAGAATTCAAACCTAATCCCATGTCTAAATTTTATGTTATTTCCTTACTTGAAATATGGAAATGAAGCAGGTCTCTTGAGGCACCCCATTGGGGAAGGATGAATATATCTGGCACAGGTGAATATTTACTATTTCATTGGTTCCTGGAGAAAAAGGTGCCTTTTTTTTCTATCCTGAGAATTTGTCACTTCATGAATCTTATAACTGGGTCTGCTCCTGTTAAAGTGCGTGTGTCATTCAACCATTAAAAAAAAATAAACACTTTCTTCCAAAGATAAATTAATATTTCCTTTATTGACTCCCTTTTCATGAATGTGTATTTTGTACAAGGAACAACTAGCCAATCTGTTTCTCTGTAATTAAATTGGCTTACAGAATAATCACAACCTTGCTTGCTTTCTTCAGATTACATGGCAATTAAGTTTGGTATTACCATGAAAAACCAAGAATTTCTAATGATGTCATTACATGGTTATTTGTACAATACAATACAATCATTTAATTATACATGCAGCATATTTTCTTCAGTGCAAAAATGATTAAAATAATGCTCATGCTAATGTTATGGGGTCTGAAGTAAGTGCCAGCATATTTTATGTTTCAAAATATCAGTGCATATTTTGATAGTCTTTCTTGATCAAAGCTCTTAAGATATTTATTAATGGCCCTTTCCTTTTGATCTTCCTAAGAACTCTGTACCGCAGGCCAAGATTATATTGTTCTTTTCCAAATTCCTATTCTTTCACTCTGTATTCTATACTGAATTATCTCCATCCATTGAGCTTCTGTTCTGCCCCTGAATTCATTCCAAAAAAGAACGTGTATGTTCTTTTTTTTATTCCTAAAATGATCCATCTAATCCTTGTAAATATTGCCAAACAATTGTGGCTCTATCTAGTATTGGAGAAGACCTTCTGTGTAGCACACAAATTGTGTGGTGTTCCCTTTTTGAAGGTGCAGCTGCACTCTCCTTTTTAGGAAATTGGCTAAGACTGATCTTTTTCATCACCCTTTTAACTGTTGAGTAATTTTTAGCTTTATGGATTTAGATGTTAGGTTCAAAACTTAGTTTCTTTCAAAGTGTTGTTAGCCATTTTGAATGCTTATACAAGAAGGCTATAATGCCAATAAATACTACTAATAGTATTTATTGAGAACCTCTTGAGAACCTCTTGAAATTTCAGAAAATGAATGAAAAAATGAATATTGGATGCCATTTGTTTGTTTAGCAAGCATATGTATCCCTGGAATCATGTCAGACTTTGAGCAACATGCTTCTGCAATATAGTAATGATTAAAAATTAACAAAAACCACACCAGCTACCACTGAACAATTAATCCCATAAAAAAGATTCTGCCTGCAGCAGAGAAAGGAACATGTTGGGTACTGCTGACTTAGAGCTTCATAGGGATGACCTTTCTCATCTCTTTCACTTCCAATTACACGGGGGGGGGGGAGTTATAGAGTGTCTATAGATAAAGTCAGCTACATGAAAATGATGGATGCGACCAAGCAATCAGAGCCCTGCCGCTTTTCAATCTGTGGAGATTGGATTGTTTGGTTGTACCTGCTATTTTGACATTGTTGGACTCTTCTGTTCTCTCTTGCTGATTCCCTGAATGGGATGACTTGGAAATAATTCTGTGTAAAAACTAAGGTAGCTACTACTTATCATAGTGATAGACAATTGATAGACAATTGGTCTAATAAGGGAGATAACCAGGTTGATCCATGCATTCATATTACAGTTATGTAAAAATGGAATTCACAAAACAGCCTCATCTTGGGCCTTTCATTTAGGCAGCCACGGGCTTAAATTGTAGACTAATCAACTATAATATTGCCACTGTTTTGTTTTTTTCTTTGCAGTTCTAGTACATCAGTATGTTCCTATGTTTCTCAATGGGCTTACTTTCACACAGGAATGAAGGCAAATATATGTATCCTGGAATAAGGTTGCAGGATCCAATCAGGGTTGGTCACCCAGACCACAGATTTAGTCTTCAGAGTTTTCGGACTTTTGCACACACAAGTATACACACACATTCATTGTGATAAGAAACAGACTGTAAATACAAAATGTTGTAGCAAGGAGTTAAAATAGCAAGGAGATGAAATGTTAGATGTTTGTTTTCCTAGATTCTGTCACAAAACTAGCAATATCCAAGAATTGCTTTAGAAACTACCACTCAACATTTGTCTCCTACTAGAACTGTTAGGTACTGTGGTTAAACATTTTGTTACTTTGATATTGTCAGACAACCATTTCCTTACAGTAGGTAAATAGAGCTGATAAATGCAATGATACTTTAAACTGTGTATGCAAATATATAGTCATTATAATTCCCTAATGAGTAGAAAAGGGAACAATTATTTGCTGTCATTATGTACTATTTGCTAATTATGTTCATCAGGTAATAGACGCGAATAAGTTAATTTAGAGTTTTAATTACCCTTTTGAATTTTTTTTTTTGAGAATCTTATTGAAACAACATTCATTTTTAATTCATATTTTCTCCTCTCTGCAATTCTACCTCCAGCTATTTGCCTATGGAGATTCTCAGTCATCCAAGTCATGGTTGTCCCAAAGGTGCTTTTTCAAGAGGCAACTGGACTTCTTTTTTCTTTGAAGACATTTTACTTCTCATCCAAGAAGTTCCTTCAACTCTGTTCATTGCGAAGTTGGAGCTGTGCTTTCTGCAGGATGTTTTCTGCCCTGTGTCCCTTCATTGTTGAGCACAGGCATCCTGGGGATGAGTCTGTGCTCTCTGCATCTCAAACTGAAGCACAAATGGTTCCTGTAGCCTGCAATTTTCCTGGAAATCCGTTCACACTCCCACACCATTCGAAGGGTGTTCATCCCAAAGTACGTCGCTAAATGTCTATGGAGATTCTCAGTAATCCAGGTCATGATTGTCCCAAAGGTGCTTTTTCAAGAGGAAATGAACTTTCTGGTTTTTTTTTTCTTTGAAGACATTTTGCTTCTCATCCAAGAAGCTTCTTCAGCTCTGAAGAAAAACCAGAAAGTCCAGTTGCCTCTTGAAAAAGCACCTTTGGGATAAACATGTTACAATTCACATTTCAATAGGAGGACCAGTTGAGTATCCTAACCAGCTAGGGACTTGGTTAGTTTTATTGTACTTAAATAATATGTTTTTTTTCATCTTGTCATACTTGGGCATCTTACCCTCAACAGTACTGGATACAGATTCAGTAAAGTTTCTATTCCAATAATTTCTGCCATCTAGGAGCTGGAAAACTTGATTTGTTGTCCTCCTATGATTTTTACAGAGATTCCCCATAATAGATTGATAGCATCATTCCTAAATTGTTTCTTGGACAACCAGAAGAATGTTTATGCTCATTATTTTTTTTTGCCTGAGTAGGGCTCACAAACAAATTTAATGTGGCCATTGTAGATTTGAACTTCAATTAGCATATGAAATGTAAAGCAAATGCCATCACAATCCCCATGATAAATTGCACAAGCAGCATGGTGCCAAATGAAACCAGAACTTCATCCAGTGTCTTAGCATGGCTTAAAATGGATTGTCAGTCAGACTTATTGGATATGAAGAAAGAAACAGAAGTCCAGTCAAGAGATATTTTATATTCATCCCCAGCCAAGTTTGGCCATTGAAAGTATTCTGCCCATTCTCTAAAGGTGATTTTTAAAAAGAAAAAAAAATTGGCAACCTTTCCCCCCCCCCTCCAATTCCTCTGCTTTTGTTTACATGGCCAGTTCAAATCTAGGCAATTAAACACTGTACTTGGCCCATATACTTAACGGTGTTCTCATTTTGTAGGTAATCCATATCACTTTGGACTAGAATTTTAGTACCAAAACTCTCTGGTCTCCATTAGTCGAACTGATAGAAAGCTTGGAAGGAGAATCAAGAGGAAAGGGAATCTGCTTTTACCAATGCCCCTGAAATTATTTTACTATCTTAAATGAAGAAGTAAGAAAAAGTTGGGATATAAACAGGAGCAACAGCAGAAATATGTGGAATAGAATAGAATAGAATAGAATAGAATAGAATAGAATAGAATAGAATAGAATAGAATAGAATAGAATAGAA
>JANHJO010001757.1:322283-332648 GCA_032468235.1 Pseudoxyrhopus heterurus | reverse complement strand
TCTTTTTTATAGTGTGTTGACCAAAACTGGATGCAGTATTCTAGGTGTGGCCTTACTAAGGCTTTATAGAGTGGTATTAATACCTCCCTTGATCTTGATTGTATCCCTCTATTAATGCAATTTAGGATTGCATTGGCTTTTTTGGCTGCCCCCACACACGGTTGACTTATATTTAATTGGTATGTTACACAGGTGTTAAAAACGATTGCTTAGATGAATATTTATTATGTAATCTGATCTTTTAGAAATTGATTTCATAACAAATGTAGATGGCACTGGGAAAATATTGCACCACAGTGTCTAATTGGCGTACCACCTGCTGTGACAGTGGTAAAAAAGAAAAGATGCACCAGTTTGGCCATTAGTCCATGCCATTATTTCACGTGTGAGAATTATCATTTTTAATTTGGCAGCCACAAACTGACACCCCAGCATGTGTTCATAACACCCACCTCAAATGAGTAATAAAATGAGTTGACTAAGTTGATTAAGTCAATAAAACTATTGGGATTGCTTCAGTAATTTTGCTTATCCAAACTCTTTCACTGTTTATAATTCTTCGTATTTCTATCTCAACGGGTTTTTTTAAATGGATGACAATAATGCGGACTACTAATTCAAGAAGCAAATTAAAATGGACATAAAATAGTAATGGAGCTCGTAATTTTGGGAAATCACTCCTCAGAAGTCTAATTATCGAAATATTTCAGCACACACACAAAAAAAATTGTAACATGAAAATGATACTTTATGTATTCACTTAAATTTTTCATTCCTGCAGAAAGATTACTGTTGGCTAGGAATGAACATGTACATAAGTACTCCTGTAGAGTGATTTCATCTTACATTTCAGTTTATTTATCTGAGCGAGGGGCTTCACCATGGCTACAAAAAGAAGGCAAGATTACAGACAAACCAGTAATAAAACCTACTGCATTATGGCATTCTCCAGAAAGAATTTGCATCTGGACCTAATTAACCCAACTTATTTTAAAACAAAGATGGTTACTGAGAACATCAGAGAATCTAAGCCCCAGAGCTCACTGTAACAGCATTGCCAAAAAGGCATTAAGAGTTGTTAACCTAATCTTGTGAAGCTTCTTCTCCGGTAACATTGTATTACTAACTAGGGCACTAGAAGAGCACTCCACTCCTCTACTCACAATAGAATCCCTTATGCCACCAGGCTTGAAATTCTGGGCTAGGACAATCTGGAACTGCACCGCATGAGGTCTGATCTAAGCATAGTTCATAAAATTGTCTGCTACAATGGTTTACCTGTCAACGACTTCTTCAGCTTCAACCACAATAATACACAAGCAAATAATTGATACAAACTCAAGGTAAACCACTTCAAACTCAATTGCAGAAAATACAACTTCAGCAGCAGAGTGGTCAACACCTAGAATGTTCTACCCAACTCCATTGTCACAGCCTCAAACCCTCACAGCTTCAACCTTAAACTGTCTACTGTGGACCTCCTAAGAGGTCCATAAAGGGGGCATGCATAAGCGCACCACTATGGCCACCGTCCCTGTCTTACTGTCCCCATTTATTTGTACTTACTTCCTATGTTTATGTTTATACCTATACCTGCTATCTTGTACCTGTTTGACAAATAAATAAATAAATAAATAAATAAATAAATAAACCTGCACATTCAAAATTTAAAAATATATTTAAATGTTCCAATGCTCTCTAGGAATTCAGTTTCTTCAAAAGATTGGTAAAATCTTCAGGAAAAATAGAAAGGCATGCATCAGACCCTTCCTACAAATGATTAAGAAACTGCAATGGATGGAATAACAACATATGGAATGTCATTCCATGAAAGAATATCTGAAAAGCTCAGAAGGATTTTCAACCATCAAAGCATACACACATACTTTAAAACCAAAAATACACTAAGTATCTACCCCAAGGATAAAACACCCAGATCCAAACTGAGCAATGTGATATATTCAGGACAGTGCAGTGCAACTTGTGCAGATCTTAACATTGGAGAAACAAAACAATCACTTCACAAACCCATGGCACAACATAGGACAACAAACCATCAAACAAGATTCAGCAGTCCATTTGCATTTGAAAGATAAAGGCCACTCTTTTGAACACAGCAAAGTCCACATTCTGAACGGAAAAGACTTCTGGTTTGAAAGAAGGCTCAAAGAGGCATCTACATTAAAATTAAACAGCCTTCTCTCAACAGAAGGGGAGGCATATGACACCACCTATCTCCTGTTTACAACACAGTCCTTTCAGCAGTTCCAAGAAGGTTCTACATCCACTTTGTACTATTCAGGTGACCCTGAGGGGACAGATAAACCTCCAAGTGGCCTGAACAACTCTCAGAGAGAGTGCTAACTATCAGATGACAGCAAGGAATATAAATCCTTCCATTCTCCATCATTCAGTCAGAACCGAAGAAGTTTCTTGGATGAGAAGTGAAACGTCTTCAAGGAAAAAGAAAGTTCAGTTGCCTTTTGAAAAAAAATACTATCGGGATTTCAGTTGAATATTCTTTTAGCCTTTCAGTAGACCTCAGTGCTTAATATGTGAAACTCTGAAGAAGAGCCAAGACCATGTGGAAGATGAAAGTGTGTGATCTAACAGCCAAATTCTTTTTGCTGTCCCATACACAGATCATGATTCTTCCATTTACCATTTCTACCAAACAGCAACCTCAGTTCACTCCTAAGGTGGGGTCTTGAGAAAATCACTTCATAACTAATGTCTATTATCTCATACAAAAACTAGGACAAGGCCCAGCTAAGATATAAACCTGAACTATATCAACTATAATGGTGGTGTGAAAATGTATTTGGTATGCCATTTTCCCTCCTCAAACGTATCCATGCTAAAAACTATATGCAAGGTTAAGTGCTGTCTGATAGGAGCACTTTCCTGAATTTTCAGTAAGGTTCACAACTTGAAAACTGAGCACAAAAATGTTACGTAGAAGCGTGCATTAAAATTCCTATATAAAGCTCAGTGGGTTTTTTTTTCTTGGAAGCACCTGGATCTTGAAATGAGAAAAAAGTGACTCAATATTAGAAAAATGAGAAATGTTTCTGCAGTACAGCTCCACTCTTAGGCAGTGTAAGGTGTCACTGATGGGGATCTTCTTCCAATTGAGTTGCACAGTTCTGCTGGACAAAAATACCACCATTTTATCTTCATGGAAGTATGCATCCTATTTCTGTTGCTGTTCTGAACCCCTAATACCCTGTTTCTCCGACACTGTGACCCAGCTCAAAAATAAGCCCAAGCCTAATTTCTTTTGCGGGGGCTAATATACGCCCTACCCCAAAAGTAAGCCCTAGTGAAGGGGTGGGCATGGCCAGCACAGGAGGCAGCCCTTCCTGCATCTCAAAGAGGTGATCTTCCTGCACCTCAAAAAAAAATAAGACGTCCCCGAAACTAAGGCCAAGTGCTTATTTTGGAGGGGTCAAAAGAAAATAAGACCCTATCTTATTTTCTAAGAAACACGGATAATATCCTATATGCTTCTACAAGAAATCATGTACTATCCAAACCCTTTGGATTGGAGTCATGCTGTGAGCTTTCTATACATTAAAATTTGCATTTTGTGATCATCTTTTCCAATGCTCCTTGCAAAAAAGCAGGCCCTGTCCATGGTCATTCGGTTTCTTCTTTAGGTAAAGAAATATCTTTGAAATGATGACCCAATGGGTCACAGGTTGTCTAGTATTCATTAACATCTTTCTTGAAGCAAGATCACATTCTCTGATTTACACTATAACACGGGTGTCAAACTCGATCCCGT
This sequence comes from Pseudoxyrhopus heterurus, assembly GCA_032468235.1. Lineage (NCBI taxonomy): Eukaryota > Metazoa > Chordata > Lepidosauria > Squamata > Pseudoxyrhopus > Pseudoxyrhopus heterurus. The sequence goes on along the minus strand of JANHJO010001757.1, from coordinate 328,861 downwards.
CATGTGACATATCATGATGTTTTTTGCCTTTGCGGAGCCAGGGTAGGTGTGACCTGAATGTGATGCATCTGGATCACGGGCTGCCAGTTTGACACCCCTGTTCATCTAGCACAGGGCCCGAGGCCGATCCAACCCATGGGGGGCTTAAATCCGGCCCATGGGGCTGGCCTGGAAATATCAAGGTACCGGCCCGCAGTGCCTCTGGTGGCTAAAATGGGGTGCATTCGGCCCCCTGCGCCTCATTTTCACCCTCCATGGTCTCCTGCAGCACTCTGCTGGCTGAAACTCGGCTGACAATGGGCCAAAAAACAGGCCAAAAATGGGCTGAAAAATGGCCTGAAAACAGCTGAAAATGGGATGAAAAACAAGCCCCAAAAGGGCCCAAAATAGGCTGAAAAACAGGCCAAAACCACCCAAAAATGGCCTGAAAACAGACCAGGCAGCCCATTTTTGGCCAACAGAGTGCTGCAGGAGGCCATGGAGGGTGAAAATGAGGTGCAGGGGGGACACGCACAGACCCCCCATGCCCTGTTTTGGCTGGCAGGGTGTTGCAGGAGGCATCCTCCCCCCCAGCCCACAGAGGTGAACCACAATGCTGATCCGGCCCTCGAAGAAATCCAGTTCAACACCTCTGACGTAGAAAACCTTATACACTGTGCAAGAATAGAAAATTTGCCTTTCTTTTGTTATAATCTATCTCCCTAGGGGCCAGAAAGACTGCCATGCTGTCCTCCAACAGACGAAAATTAGAAAAAATCAAATTGCACACTCCCTTTACCTACACTGTGAACTTTGTCTTCTTGGCTTCCTGAGAAAAAAATACAGATTTAGGATAATTTAATAAACAGTGCAATCCTCTCCACTTTTTGATTTCTGATAGGCTTTATTACATGTACAAGGTTGACTGGTTTGTTTTATTTGGTTTTACAATGATAAGGTATCTTATTAAACAGGCAAGATTTGGTATTAGAGGGGGGGAAAGAGAAGCAGGGAAAGGGAGAGAGAATGTTAATAATGCATTGGTAATAATTGCAGATAAAAGTTCATCTCTGTAACAGATTTTGGGAGGGGATTACAAAAAAAATAACCTGATATGAACCTCATCCTGGAATAATTATAATTTGCAGTGGTATCTATGGACATCTAAAGTTTTATTTTAATCCGCTAGCCCATTTCTTGAACAACAAAGGAGACGTTGGGTTAGCTTTGCAACAATACTACTTTCACAGCAAGAATAGTGATGTCAATTACCAGACTGTCTTTTGTCAGTTGTATCAATTTCAGAGACTTGAACTACAGATTTGGCCTGACATGCGATCTCTTTTTTTAGCTAGAATAAGCTAATGCTATGACTAATCAGGAATAAATTTCATATGGTAACCAGGGTTGTGAATTTTCTCTCCAATGTGCTAATCAACATGTCACATTTTCAAAGCTCATTGGTCTATGGTTGTGCTCACCCAACTTGCTTAGGGCTGATCTGTAGGTACAGGTTGCCTCAACATCAAGACTGGCATTTAAAGCTTATTGAGGGCAGGAATGCATAATGTCTTCTGTCCAAAACCCACCCTAACTGGAAGACAATGTCTGTTTGACTTTCCCTGCAGTGTATAAAAAAAAAAATAGAGTTTCTAACATGTGCTGGCACCTTGAAGATGCAGGGTGGCTATGTAGTTCACCTGCTGTACTTCATTTCATGGTGTAAAAATTCCTTCACTCCTTGAGTTAATGTGCACAATGTTTTGGAATCATATAAGCATGTACGCATCTTTTCCCTGATTTGGATTTAGTGAATTTTCCTTAAGTATTTCAGAATGACTATGTGCTGGGTAGCTTTTCTTCCTGGATTTATTATCACAGCCTTCTGCATGCTGACTTATGGACTGAGTTTGTTCTGCTGGTATGTGATGATTGTAAGAATGGCCAATGGCAGATTAGTTTCTTGTACATAAATATATATACTCTAAAAGCACTATTAGATGGTTATTTATCTGGCAACAAAAATATTGAGGAATATATTGGGCGGTCTATGTTCAACTTATATTTCCACTTGGCATGTCCTTACAGTAAGGCAAATGACAATATTTTTAACTCTCTTTCCTCCATAGTATTGGACTAATAATACCTGTCTATTTGAAATTTTATTGACCTTTACAGGAATAATTATGAATTTGCAATGGACAGAATGTCCTTTTTTTTTTTATTAAATTTAATGGGCTTGAGCAGATGGATTCGGAAAAGGTTAACTTTCCAAAGATGAACTAAACTAAAAATGAATTCCACTGAATTTAAAAATGGAAGGTGACTGAAAAAGTAGGCTTAGAAATAGAGTGGACTCTTACTTGATCAACTAGACCAGGACTGTCAAACTTGCAGCCCACGGGCCGGATGCGTCACGCACTGGCCATGCCCACACCCGGATTAGCAAAGAGGAAAAAAAGTCCTGATATGTCACTGTGACAATGCGAGTTTGACACCACTGAACTAGACAAAGTAGATTTCTGAAATATATATTATTTCTCAGAGCTTTAAGCCTGCTTTTGGAATAGTTATGGAAATATTAATTGCTAATGAAAACTCAGTGAAGAGATTATTACCTAAAACTTTTATGAACTATTCTCATTATGATTGCGGATTTTTCTCCACTATCATAGATTTTTGATAGTACATTCTTTCTCCTTGAAGCAATTGTTAGCTTGCCTTTTATTTAGTATCAAGTAACATTATTTAGTATCTTAGCCTCCCTTTTCTTTTCAGATCATAGACCATGAAATCTTCTTTTTGATTAAAACAGATAAACAAATGCTAAAAAGGGCAGCCAAAAGCTATTTTCTTCCCAACTTCATTGGATTTTATTTTCAACGCTTTTACTGTTTTCTTGGTATTTTTAAAGAATGCTTTAAAATCTTTTTACTTGTTTTGAATGTTTTTATCAACTTGGTATCCATTCAGACTTCTCAGTTGCTCGTTGGATTGAAAATAAAATAATAAATTTGCCAGAAATTAAAGTGTATATATAATACAATCTATGAATTGGCTAAGGACAGTTTTGTGTTAAAAAAACAAAAACAAAAAAAAACCCTTGTTTTTCATATTTTTAGCAAGGGAAATTAGCCTGACCTGATGAAGGGGATAAAAGGGAAATGCTTTTTGGATGAGAGCTGGATGAAAATATGATAGCACACGCAAATAAAAATCAGGCGGAATACTGGAAGAATGAAATAAGCCGTTTTGTCTGATTCACCAGCTTCGGCCGGCTTTCTGCCATCAATCGGGGAAGGTAGGGGGAACAAATGGGCAATAAAACTGTGTACCTTTTTGATGGGAAAGTAGGAGGAGGGATCGACAGTTGAGGAATCACAGAGTGGTTTGGAAACTGGTTCGTGTTGGGGCGCTGGCATCTTCAAGGCTGTTTACCCTGAGAATAGAATTTCACCGGCCAAACACCTTAGTGTTTCCCAAAAATCTCAGCAGTGCCAGATTGGCTATACACAGATGGACCATGGGAGGAAGGGGCTAAGGGGAACCAAGGGGTTAGTTCTGTATTGGTGCACAGGGACTTAAATTCCGCTGGACTTTACTGCAATCAGCCTCTCTTTTTAAAAGTACCTTTTCACCTCAGTTAAATGGAGTCAAGAGTTTTACTTCCCTAGGAGATCAGACTGGGGCAGGTCTAACATATTTCCTTAAAGAATCTACCACATATCATTAACATAGATACCCATTCAAGCTTCTGCTTTTTGCAGGAATCTATATGAATAATATTAAAACCATCTAGCCTTTCCTTAAATGTACCCAGTGAAGGGGAAGCCGTAATCTCTCTGGGAAAATGGTTCTATTGTCTGTTTCTGTATGTTAGGAAATTTTCCCTAATATGCAGCTGCTTCCTTGTAAGTTGTCCTTACTCCATGTCTTGGCATGAGGTATTAGGAACTATCAGCAAGTGTTTTTTAGCTAGTTCCACACCATCCAAGAGAACCAGATTGGTGTAGTGGTTAAGACTTCAGGCTAGAAACAGGGAGATCGTGATTCTAGTCTCATCTTAGTCATGGAGCCAGCTGGGTGACTTTGGGTCAGTCACTCTCTCTTAGCCTTAGGAAGCAAGAAATGGTAAACTACTTCCAAAATCCTGCCAAGAAAAACGCAAGGACATATCCAGAAAATTGTTAGAAGTCAACATTGACTTGAAAGTGCCTGCAAACAGTGCACCCTCCATCCCTCACCTAAGTAACTTATTAATCAGAGCATAAGAATACCGAATACAGAAAATTCTTCTACACTGACAGTCTAACAAAGAGAAACTGCTCTGTTTTATCTGAAGAAGGAACTTTCTTCATTTGGAAGAGCAAATCTTGTATTCATTGTAGTGCCTCAAAAATTGGTTTTCAGAGGCCCCAGTTCATGTCTAGCTCTAGTGAAGGGTCAAAGATGATAATTGGCATTTGGGGAATGGAGGTTCCAATGTAGGAAGAGTAAAACATTGGTGGCAAAGTTCCATTTCTTCCTAGTATTTTCTTCACAGAGATTAGTCATTTCTATTCCTGCTCCGTTTCCCCTAATCTTTACAAATCAAATGCATACAACCATTTATAAATGTAGCTAAGAGAATAAGGTATAGCTTCTTTTCCTTTGTATTTTATCTTCCAACCAGCTCCATCAAGCTTACCCATTTCAGTATCTATAATGCTGATGTTGGTTTGGAGGGATTCTTCTCCAGAAGTCTTCACTATTTAATCTTCTTGGAATGACTCCATTCCTCTGGCCTTGTCACTGATGCTCATTCTGTTCCCCTTCTCTTGGGTCTAGGGATGCAAGGAAATCTAGCCTGCATACAATTTTTTTTAAAGGTAAACAGTGTAAAACCTGTACATTTTATGATTATATTTATATAAAACATCTTGTAGTAAAATGCAAATAAAACTGACCTCTGCAAAAAAAATATGAAAATTAAATTTCATTATTTGAAGACTGATGCCAAAAATATAAATAAATAAAGAGAGAGGGAGAGAGGGAGGGAGGGAGGGAAATGAGGAACACAAGGGAAAGAGTAAGGGTAAGTAGACTCATGGCAACAAAAATTAATATTTATTTATTTGTATCCCACCTTTATTATTTTTACAAATAACTCCGTGAACATATCCAACACATATTCATCTTCCTTCTATGTTCTTCCTCAAACAATAGATCCATCGTCTTCCTATTTTTCCCACAATAATAACCCTGTGAGGTGGCTGAGAGAGAGTGACTGACCTAAGGTCACCCAGCTGGCATTCATGGCAAAGGCAGGACTAGAACTCACTGTCTCCCAGTTTCTATCCCGTTGCCTTAACTAATAGACCAAACTAGCTCTCTTAATGTTAATTTACATGGTGTTACATTACTTGTACTGAGCTGTGGTGGTGCAATGGTAAGAATGCAGTATTGCAGGCAAACTCTGCCCACTGCCAGGAGCTCGATCCTCACTGGCTCAATGTTGATTCAGCCTTCCATCCTTCCAAGGTCAGTAAAATGAGGACTGTTGGGGGCAGTAGGCTGACTCTGAAAACCATTTAGAGACTGCTGTAAAGTGATATGAATTAATATATAAGTCTAAGTGCTATTGCTATTTAAAATCCAGGTCTTTCAAATATCTTATGGGGTTATGGGGCCTTAGGTTGATGAGCGCTAACATATGCAGTTTATTTCCATCAACTCTCTCACATCATTTCATTCTCAAGTATAAAAGACCTAAATACAAATATTGTGCAGTAATGAGTTGATTTCATCAGACTAAAATGAAAGAAATCAGTCTGGCCTGCCCTACTGACTTTAGAACAGCAGTTCAAGGTTTTATACCAGTGGGATGAATAATATAATTTGCCAGGATCATATCAATTTGCTGTTGAAGTCACAGCTACACACTGGCAACTACAATTAGCAAGAATGGTGATGGGCTGTGTATTCTCAGATTAATTAATCTGCATGCTAATAAAGGTGCTTGCTTTCAATCCTGCTCTGATCTCACCCAGAGGTCTATAGATGAATTACGGCTAGCGAAAAGTGGTCTGTACGTGTTAGAAATTAGAAAAGAAAAAGTATTGAGAAAGAAAAGAAAAACAAGAAATAAAGAGGATTTAGGTGCAAAAAGTGAAAGTAAAGAAAATAGAAAAAGAATGACTGCTGACTTTCTTTGGTACTGATACAAAAGAAAACAAATGTCAAACTCTTACTCTAAGATTAATGTTAGTTTACAACATTTTTAACTTGTGTTTGGAAAGCAATAAAGTTAAATAAAATAGAGACAACAGGGTTGAGGCTAAATACAAGATTCACAATGAGGTAGTGAAAGAACTGAAGCAACATATACAAAACTATTTTTTAATGCTGCTGACAAAAACTTTGGTTAACGATTATAGCCATAATAGGCCAAAAGTTATTACTCCTAAAATACATAACTGATAACTTTTAGAAAGTTATGGGTAGCATTTGAGAAATATAGACTAACTAGCTGATTACCCGGCGTTGCTCGGGTTTTTTTTTTCTTTAAAGGAAGTATACTTGTGCCAGCATGTCCTGTTGGTTGTTGATGTTGTGTGTGT
>JANHJO010001757.1:278499-295381 GCA_032468235.1 Pseudoxyrhopus heterurus | reverse complement strand
AGACCCTGCACACAATGTCCAAGCATAGCAGTGGTCAATGAGAGGGAGAATGCTGGGATGAGACTTCCACCACCACCCATCCAGAAGCCAGCTCCATCTGCCCTATCGAAGACATCGAAGCCGTTTTGGAGGCCCCCACAAAGCCCAGATGGTCAATCTGAGTGGGGAAGAAAGATAACTGGGATGGAAGAAACAGAGGAGTCAGCCTCACCCAGGGCAGTCGACAACTGGGCTGGAAATGCAAGCTGGAAGCCCTGTCTGACCAGGAAGAGCCAATCAAAGAACCAGCTGGAGATGACCGCCTCAAGAGAAACATTATGTGGTTCGTGATAGAGGCTTTTGAAAACCTCAGAACCAGATCAATACCAGAGAGGGGGCAAGGTGGCAGCAGCAGCAGCCAACGGGACCAGGGCTGCCACTCCGGATCCAGCAGCAGTAGGCCAAGGAGACATGGCGGGGGGGGGGCAGCAGCCATCCAGGTGAACCCATCCCATGCAGCACCAGCCCCTGCAATCACCTTTGGCCAGCCCAAAGCGCTGCAATTGGAGAAGACCCCCCCAAGAGTGAAGTACAATGGCGACCCGCAGCAACTGGGGTTTTTCCTGACACATCTCCTCACATACATGCAGCAGTACGGGAGGGATTTCCAGACTCATGGCGCTCAGGTCCGAGTTGTCACCCTGGTCCTGGAAGGAGCAGCTGCCCATTGGATGGAGACCCTCCACAACGCAGACACCCTTGAACTATGGAATTTCAACCGATTCATGATGGCTTTCTGCCACCAATTTGAAGTCCCCTTGGCAAATCGCAAAGCTCGTGACCACATCAAAACCATGAAACAGGGGTGCCAGCTGGTAGCTGAATACACTGAAGGGTTCCGAGACCTCACTTGCAGAATGGACTGGCCGGAAGACATCCTAGTGAGCTGGTTCAAAGGCAGCCTGAATGATGACATCTACCATGCCTGCCTGGCTCGAGGGGCCCCAAACCGCCTGCACGACTGATACATTCTGGCTGAAGAAGTGGAGATTGACATGGCCAGTACTGAGGGGGAAAAGCTTGGAAGAGATCCCCACCCCAGGAGAAGCAAGAGCCATTCAAGCCGCAAACCCCCCTGGCACTGAGATTATCTGCCTGTTTCAAATGCAGGAAGGAGGGGCACTGTACAGCTGTCATTCAAAAACTCCTGCTTGAAACCCAGAACACCTGTCTGGAGGAAAGCCTGTGAAAACAACCCGCCAAGGAAAAGACATCACACTGAGAAGTGTAGAGGCCGTGGAGTTTTGCCCTCTCGCAAAATCGGGGGAAGGAACTCCAGCATCACCTGGGGAGGAATTGGGCCCACCTGAGAGCGACCCTGAAGACAACCCACTGGTGACTGAACCAATTGACCACTCATCCTGACCCTAAGACTGTTCTTCCCCAGTCAGGGGAAAAGAGTGCAAATCTCAGCCCACTTGGAATCAGGATGTACCCAGTGTTTGATTAGCCCAACCCTGGTGGGAAAATTGGGCGTACACTTGCAGAAGTTAAAAAACCCCATCGTGTTCTGCCAGTTAGATGGGTCAGTAACAGGGGGGGAACTGGCCATTTTTGCCACAGAACCTCTGGACATAGCAATGGGGACTCATGATGAGAACTCGCTTTCATTGTGGCACCTGGAATGGAATGGCCACTAGTTCTAGGGCTCACCTGGTTCAGGAAGTGGAACCCCAGAGTGAACTGGAAGCAGGGGACTCTAAAGATTTCAATGGGAAGTGACTGGACCCAATGGCCGAAGGGAGGAACTGGGGGGAGACCCAAACAAGAAGCAGTGATGGCGGGAAAGGCCGCGCCAACCCAGGGCATCCCCAGGGATTACAAGGACCTAGCTTAGGTGTTCAGCTCTGATGAGCTCCCCCCCCCAATTGCGCTATCGAGATCTTCCCAGGGGCCAAACTACCAAAACCAAAAATGTATAGCATGTCCCCCAGGGAACTTGAGGAGTTGAGAGCCTTCATAGATAAAAACCTGGCGAGAGGTTTCATCAAACCCACGCGACCAAAAATTGCCACCCCGGTGCTATTCCGAGAGAAGAAAGATGGATCTTTGTGGCTTTGTGTGGATTACAGAAATTTAAACACTGTGAGCATGGAGAATGTGTATCCCCTCTCCCTCATGAAAGACATGTTAGCCTACCCCTCCCAAGGAATTTTTTTTCCAAAACTGGACTTAAGAGAGGTTTGCTACCGAATCAGGATCATGGAAGGGGACGAATGGAAAACAGCTTTTAACACTCCTTTGGAGTGTTACCAATTCAAAGTGCTCCCATTTGGATTACAAGGCACCCCTTCCATGTTTATGCAATTGAGCACCTGTACAAAGGGGTACTGGTGTACTTAAATGACATTTTAATATACACTGAGACAAAAGCCAAGCATGTAAAGCTTGTCCGAGTGGTCCTAAACAAACTCCGTGCTGCGAAACTTTATGCAAAACTTTCCAAATGTGAATTCCACAAAGATAGAATTGACTACCTGTGATATAGGATTTCCCACGAGGGCGTGGATATGGACCCAGGGAAAGTGCAAGCAGTGATCAACTAGGCTTCCCCCACTTGCAAACAACTACAAAGCTTCCTGGGGTTTGCAAATTTTTACTGGCAATTTATCCCGGCGTTTGCACAAATTGCACTCCCAATCACTAACCTACTGAAAACAAAGCGGGGGGGGGGACAAACCAAAACCAAAGCAGCCCATAAACTGGACCATGGAATGCCAGGCAGCATTCGATAGACTGAAACAATTGTTCTCAGCCAATCCAGTCCTAAAACACCCAGATCCAGAACAGCTGTTCATCATACAGGCAGATGCCAGTGATGTAGAAGTCAGAACCATCCTACTCCAAGAAAACGAGCAGGGCCAACTGCAGTCCTGTGCATACATCTCTAAAAAACTAACTAACACCAAACAGAAATGGGCTATCTGGGACAAGGACACTTTTGCAGTACGGTGGGCTCTTTTTACTTGGAGGCATTTCCTAGAGGGAAATAAAATCCCTTTCAAAGTCTGGGCTGATGATAAAAACCTAAAGGCCCTAAGAACGCCATGGAAACACTCCCCAAAACAAATTCACTGTGAAGTCCAACATTTCAATTTTAACTTAAAATACTTCCTGGGGGAAAAAAACTTTTTAACGGACGCACTATCCAGAAAGCCTCAATTTAATAGTGGGAAACTTGAAGTGATCAAACCCCTGCTCCCAGCCTCCAAACTGGCAGCCAAAGTGATAACTAGAGAGCAAGCTAAACAAGAACCACTAATGGAAAATGCTACCACTCAGGTGTTTAAAAAAGCCCTACAAATCGATGACTGGTTCCTAACTCATAAAAACACCTGTTTAATTAAAGATGACTTAGCTTGGGTGGGAGCCAGTCAGAGAATTCCTCTCATGTAAACATGCCATGACTCCAAACTGGCTGGTCACCGGTTTTGTGAAAATCCTACACCTTATCAAAAGGCAATCCTGGTGGCCATCTCTTAAGAAAGACATTGAAAGCTATGTAGCCAGTTGCCTTATTTGTGCAGAAGCGAAGAAGAGACAAGGAAAACCCCCCAGTCTTTTACAAATAGTAGCCGAGCCTTCAGCACCCTGGAGAGAGATCTCTATGGATTTTATTGTAGAGTTACCTGAAAGTGGGGGGAATACTCTTATCTGTGTCATAACAGACCTTTTCTCCAAGCAGGCCAACTTCATTCCCTGCCAAAAAAATGCCCACTGCTAAGGCACTCGCCAAACTGCAGCATATCTATCAGCTACATGGGTCCCCACAAAGGATAATATCTGATCGGGGGGGTTCCAATTCATTTCAAAGTTTTGTAAGGCCTTTTTGGACCTTCTCGGAACCGGCCAGGACCCAAGTTCTAGTCATCATCCTCAAACTAATGGATTGACAGAGAGACTGAACTCGGTTCTGGAACAATATCTAAGATGCTTTTATCAACAAGATAACTGGATTAACCTCCTGCCTTTTGCAGAAGTTGCCTATAACAACTGTGCACTCTAGCACTGGGTTCACTCCATTTTGAGTTGCCACTGGCCAGGACTTCATCCCAATGCCAGAACTATCAGTAGAGGAACAAACCATACCCTCCCTTAAGGAGTGGATACAACAACTACAGAACACCTGGTCAGTAGTGAGACTAGCCCTGAATGAGGCTAGAGACGCTTTTAAAGCCCAAGCTGATAAAAGAAGGACAGAAACAAACCCATTTAAAATAGGTAATAGGGTTTACCTATTTACAAAATTCCTAAAATCCTTACAACCCTCAAAGAAATTGGGACCCAAATTCATAGGGCCTTTCCCAATCACGAGAATCATCAACCCTGTAATGGTGAATTACTACTCCCCAAGACACTTAGACAGGTCCATCTGGTTTTTCACTGCAGCCTGTTGAAACCCGAAATTACATCTCCTTTGAGACCCCCAGCAGACACTCCTTCGACCCCTATTATGGTTGAAGGGGAACAACACTTTAAAATCAAAGAAATCCTTGACTCCCGCACCCACCATGGTTCAACTCAATACCTAGTCTCCTGGAGACATTTACCACCCTCACAAAATGAGTGGGTAGCTAAGAAACATATCGGGGGCCCCGCGTTGCTGAAAAAGTTTCACTTGAAATATCCTAACAAACCAAACTAACTCTCTATGATGTTCATCTTTCTGTTCTTTTTCACAAGTAATCCCCTCATTTTTTTTGAAGGGGGGCAGCATGTCAGATCCCTATCATGATACTGCCATTCATATGGGGAGGGAACCCCGGATTCCTTTACTCATTTATTGCTCTTATCCTGTTTCCTACATATCCTGTAATTCCCCTAGTTTATAACTTTTACCCTGTCACCTATTCTGTCCTGTGCTTTTATTTACCTTGGGGAATGTACAGGGGGGGAGGGCCATCTGTTTTCTCTCAGTTTGGAAGGCTCACAGAAAAAGCGCATGGGAACGACTCCTTATCTCTTTCTCAGGATGACCATTTCCACAACATCTTCACACCTGTGGATTGGCTCATTCAACATCAGACTGAGGGGGGGATTTCTAACTACTTTATCCTAACAGAATTGCCTGGGGAGAACTCAGACCCTGTTTTGCATTGTCCTGCATTCACTTCCTTTCAATAAAAGTTTCCTTTTGAAATGCTAAGGTTTCAAGAGTCCATGCTTTCTTGAACGGGGAGGAGAGGCAGGACCTTGTAGCAATGAAGAACAAAAACAAATAAACTGCAGAGCAAAAGTACAGTTGCTGCTGATAGTTGGAATATTTCCCTCCTTTCTTAGGGACAGCAGAGCCTGATTATCTATTAATGTGCTGAAAATGACTAATAATATATATGCTTCTATTTACAGGCTGTACATTGTGACGGACTTCATGGGCATCAGGAATGAAAGCTTTATGAAAGTAGCAGCAGTGGGGACCTGGATGGGAGACTTTGTCACAGCTTGGATGGTAAGAGTTTTTCTAAAAACCAATCCAAAAAAGTTGAACACAAATACAATTAGTAATTGAAATCCAAAATAACTAGAAGGTCTCAAAAGCATAACTCAAATCAAATAGGCCCAAGGATAACAGTAGCATGATTGAGAACAACTGGATATGGTTGTGCCTTGCAAACAGAACAGTTTAGGTGCTGAATGGCCCTCTGAGTATAAGTCCTGGCTAATGATATTGAAGCTTATTTCGTATCAGTTGTAAAGTTTAATAAAGTAGATATGAAGTGTTTTACTGATTAGAAACAACTGTAGAGATAGATGAAAGGGAGGCAGTGGGATTTGAAAATTCAAAGCTACACTTTCTTACAAAACTTTAGACAATACAGTTTTTTTCTATTTAAAAAATTCTAGTGCCCTAATTAGTATTAGACATTTATATAAAATAAATAAATCATTTGGAGTGGAGACTACAGTTTAATTTTTTTATATAAGCTTATTGATTTTTTAAAAGTAAAAAGTATACTGGCAAAAAGAAAAAGAATTGAAAAAAGCAAAAAGAAAGCAAGATTAGATCTCTCTCTCTCTCACACACACACACACACACACCCATTCTTGCTGCTTTTCTGGTGGTGCTATTATAATATAATAATCCAAAAATAAAAGTGTCTCACACGGGGAAAACCCAAGCTTCTCCTTTTTTTTACTCTTTTGTCTTCCTGGGTCCTTAATACTTTCCTCTTAAGTGGCACTCCATAGTTACAGTCAGCATTACAATGAATAAAGAGGAAAAAAAGAAGCGGGAAAGCCTAGAGGAGAAATACAAACAATGTGAACTAGAATTACAGAAAAATCCCCTTAAGGAAAATTGTGAAAGAGAACTAGAGCTAATTAAGCATGAGCTAAATACTTTAGAGAACCGGGAGTTAGTGGGGGAAATTAAAGCAGCGAAATTAAATTTGTTCGAAAATGCAAACAAGCCAGGAAGGTGGCTTGCATACAAATTGATAAAAGAAAAAGAAAAAAGATGGATTCAATAACTACGAGATGAGACAGGCGTACTTTGTAATAGAACTGAAGATAAAAAAGAGATAGCTCAAAAAATTTTCAAGAAACTATATAGTAAGGAAGAAATACCGGAAGAACAGATTGACCAATATATTGAAGCAGCAAAGCTACCTAGAGTACCAGAAGATATTAAAAAAAGGTTAAATGAGAAAATTACAGAAGGGGAGTTGTTAGAAGCAACAAAGAAACAAAAAACACAGGGCCAGACGGAATACCAGAGGAGCTTTATCAAAATTTACAGGAGTTTTTAAGACCAATAATGATAGAGGTATATAATGAGGCATTAATGAAAGCCAAAATACCCCAAATGTGGAATGAAACAATTATTACTTTAATACACAAGGAAGATACAGACCCACAACAAATTTCAAACTATGGACCAATATCTCTTTTGAACGTGGATTATAAAATATATGTGGCTATCTTGGCAGAGAGATTAAAATTTTTTTTGAATAATTTTATCCATTCGGACCCAAACGGATTTCTCCCCAAGAGACAAATTAAATATAACATACAAATATTGGATGTATTAGAGTATTATGAGAGTAATCCAGGGAAACAAATGGCATTGGTTTTTTTAGACGCCCAAAAGGCTTTTGATAATTTAGATTGGCAGTTCATGTTCACACAATTAAAACATATGGATTTTGGACAGGAATTTTTAAATACAATCAAAGCAATATTCAAGCCAAATGGCCAGAGTGGTAATTAATGGAGATATGACTCAAAATTTTGATATAAAAAAAGGAACAAAACAGGGATGCCCACTTTCGCCACTACTATTCATATTAACATTGGAAACTTTAGCTAGGAAAATTAGACAAGAAGATGAAATAAAAGGATTAACAATTAAAAATGAAGAATATAAATTGTTAGCATTCGCTGATGACCTAGTATTTATATTGGAGGAACCTAAAACATCCGGACCCAAATTAATAAAAACAATAGAGGAGTATGGGGCAATGGCAGGCTTGAAAATAAACAAAGAAAAAACAAGAGTATTGGTTAAGAATTTTATAGAAAAACAAAAAGAGGAATTTGAGAGAATAATGAATCTGCAAATTGTTAAGAAAGTAAAATATTTAGGGATACAATTGACAACAAAGTGTTCGACACTCAAAAAAGACAATTATGATAAATTAAAGGTGCAAATTAAAATGGATTTGGAAAAATGGGAAAGCCTGCAACTGTCCCTACTCAGTAGGATCGCCACAATTAAAATGAACACCTTACCTAAAATGTTTCTGTTCCAAATGTTACCTATAAAACTGGGGAACTCATATTTTAGAGATATAAATAAGATTATAGCAAGATTTATCTGACAGGGAAGAAAACCTAGAATCAAATTGGGAGCACTACAAAATGAGAAAAACAGTGGTGGATTTGGCCTACCAAACTGGGAAATATACCACTAGGCATCGGCGATTGCATGGGTAAAAGAATGGGTCAGTTTACAAAATAAAAGAATATTAATGTTAGAAGGCCATGATTTACAGCTGGGCTGGCATGCTTTTGTCTGGTATGGTAAAAATATGGTTCATAAATACTTCCAGACCCACTATATTAGAGATGCTTTATTATCAAACTGGATAAAAATTAGAAAAAGATACTATTTGGAATTACCATTCTGGGTTTTCACTTTGGAAGCCTGTATATACCCAGCAGTTATGAATTTGGATAAAATTGTGAGGTACAAAGATGTAATAAATAACAAGGGATAATTAAAAACGAAACAGGAGTTAACAATACAAGAGATAGATCTATCATGGTGGCCATGATTGCAATTAGAATCCAATTATGAGAAAGACAGAAAAAATTATGGGCTGAGTAAAAAATTCAGTGATTTGGACCAAATTTTGATGGAAACTGACGAAAAGATAATTAGAAAAATATATAAATATCTAATATCAAAAAAATGGAAGGAAAAGAAATCAATGAGAGTATGACAATTTGGGCAAAAAAATTTGGTTACACAATTGACACAGCTACTTGGCAGAATGCATGGATCAAGAATCTTAACATGACCTCATCTGTAGCATATAAAGAAAGTCTATATAAGATGCTATATAGATGGCATTACTCACCAGTAAAACTAGCAAGCAAGAATAAGAATAATGCAGCTAAATGTTGGAAGTGTGGGGAAACACCTGCCTCATACTTCCATATGTGGTGGAAATGTCCCAAGACAAAAAAATATTGGACGGAAGTTAAATTATTTATAGAAACTATGATAAAGCAACCTATCAAACAGAAGCCTGAAGTATTTTTATTGGGGATATTACTGCAAAATTTAAGCAAAGAGAAAACTCATTTAACCTTGCATGTTTTGACAGCAACTAGGATTATGTATGCCCAAATGTGGAAGAAGAAGGAAATTCCAACAGAAACTCAAAAAATTAATAAAATTCTACAAAGTGCGAAAATGGACAGGTTGTCCTTAAAATTAAAAGGGAAAGAGGATTCGAAATAGTATAAAACATGGAAGAGATTTTATATTTGGCTTGAAAACAAATATGGAGAATGGAGACATGGAACAAGTTGAGAAAATGTGAATGTATATGTATAGATGACAGATATTCATACAGATATGTATGTAAATGTGTCTAAAAAGAACTAAATGTATGATGGATATAGTAAACTGTATTGGGCGATCGCTTAGAAACTGTAATCTTTAATGTGATAATGAAATTTTATTGTATTTTCTTTTTTTCCTTTATATTTTTATTTTGTATATAATAAAATTTATTTTAAAAATAATAATAATTATCACATGCCTACATCCTACCATGTCTCTCTGTACTTGATTCTACTTTTTCTTGGGATGGGGAGACTTAATTGGACAGCTAAATTTTTGGGGGAGGTCTCCTTTGCAGATAGTTGCACAGCATATAAATATTTTGATAGCTGTTCTATATATCTGGCTGGCTAGCTGGCTGGCTAAGATTTGACTGTGAATTCATCTATAGAGACAAGGGTAAAACCAGGATAAAATCTACTAGTGTGCAAAGCTGGCTTCTTAGTGTAACACTTATTTCTTTAGCGCATTGTAAATATCTCATGGTCTTTAGAACTAATATTTGTATTTGTTGCATAATTTATTTGGTAGTTAAAACAAACCATTTTGGCTTAATCTGTCTAGTTTTTCTGGGCATGGAGAAAGGCAAAGAGATAAACAGGCTACCAGTTCTTTGACTCCATTCATAGGAAATCTCGATTAGCATCCCCAATATTTCAAATTGAATCAAGCATTGTATGTATGTATGTATATATGTATGCATGCTTATATTTATTTATTTATATTTCCTATTTCTAAGCCAATCATCTCTCTCTAAGATGGGCTTTGAACAGTGTACAATACGATCAATATGTAAACAAGGTACAAAATTCCAAGATTTCCTTGCAGATATTTGTTGCCATAGAGAAGAAAGGTGGCTTGCTTTCTTTTCTTAAAGAAAAGAAGGGGTGGAGTTCCCCAAAAGCAAAATATTGGAGTCAGTGGCATTCTTACTTTAAAATATCAGGAGCAAGTAAGTTGATAGACAGAAGATGTCAGTCAAGACCAGGTACAAGCACTTTCCACCTAGTTAAAATATATTGTAAAATATTCTTCCAAAACAGCAGATTTCCCTGCTATGTGGACATTCAAACATATGTTTTAACTTGTTTAATTACATAGTCCCCCCTTGTCTTCCACTACAATGAAATATTTTTTTTAGTCTACAGAATTGTTTAATGCTCCAATTAAGCATAATGAAACATTAGTCTTAAGATATCAGGTAAAAGCAGAACCTGGAGTACTGCAGTCAGATCCTGCAGATATTCATTTATTTATTTAGACCTGCTCAGCAAGCAACTGGGAATAGAGTCATCTTCCAAATGCATCATTCATCCTTTTGAGGAAATACCATGCCTCCTTCTTCAGTGGCACATGTTCATAATCCCTACTTGTTGAAAAAGTGTACTGATCTTTGATGGACAGAAACTAATCAAGGAGAAAATCAACCTAGAACTAAGGAGGCATTTTCTGACAGTTAGAACAATTAATCTGTGGAACAGCTTGCCTCCACAAGTTGTGGGTGCTCCAACACTGGAGGGTTTTAAGAAGGGATTGGACAACCATTTGTCTGAAAGGGTACAGGATCTTCTACCTGAGGAGGGGTTGGACTAGAAGACCTCCAAAGTCCCTTCCAACTCTGCTATTCTGTTATTCTAACCAGATTTTTTTTGAGGATTATCCTGCACACACCTATTTATCTGAAAGTCCCTTTGGTTTGGTTGAAGGCAAAAAGCACGTTCAAGCTTTGATAGTATTGTAGTGTTCTCTTTGTGATGCTTGCCAGCATGCAAGATGAACTTGGCACTGGAGAGAAGATTAATCCAGAGCAAAGAACAGTAACAACATTATGAAAAGTGTATTGATTCACAAATGCATCATTTTAATTCCTTCATCTCCAATACTGAATTTGATTTGAGAACAACAGTAAGACAGTGCTGTTATTTTGAAACAAAAAGTACCAGGATTTTCTGAAAACATAACTTGAAAGCATTGTCTTTTTAGATTGATACATCAAACCATCTAAAACAGTTTAGTGTGTCTTTTCTCTCCTTCTAAAGTCCTCAGAATGGAATTTACATAGGATGTTAAGGCTTTTTATTGGAGTTAAAATTTCCGGTGTCAGATTTTCTGCAATTTCAGAGTTACTTCCCTTCTGTCTTATAACTTGCAAAAAGCAGATCCCAAAGCCAGAATGCTCACAGTCAACTCATAAAGGTTATAATTGCCTTTTATAGAAACAGATTTTTCCTCCCATAGTAATCCCAAAGCAAGCTATAAAGCTGAAACTTAAACTGCATTGTACATCCATGACAATACACACACAAGGCATAAACACATGCACATGCAGACAAAGTTGACCCCTGGAAAGGTTCAATTTGCTTGTACTCTTTTCACTTAGAAAAAAAATAGCATTCATGGTAAAGGTTTTCCAAACACTTCAGTGTTCCCCAAAAGGTCTCAATTATGGGGCATGTGGAAAACGTCTGACAATAAACAGTGAGGACAATTAACCAGTGGAACAGCTTGCCTTCAGACTTTGTGAGTACTTCATCACTGGAGGTTTTTAAGAAGAGACTGGACAGCCACTTGTCTGAAATGGTGCTTTAGCAGGGGGCTGGACTAGAAGACCTCCAAGGTCCCTTCCAGCTCTATTCTGATTCTAAATTAGAAGGAGAGCTCAGTGGCCCAACTTTGCTAGCAGGAATGATTTTAGGCCCAGAATCTGATAGAATTTAACCAAACGTGGCTGATCTCCGAAGTCTAAACAATGCCAAGATCTGGTTAGGGTCTAGATGGGAGACTACCAGGAAACACCAGGTTTTAGACCGTAAAGATAAGGAAAAAGAATTCCTGAAATAAAGGCCAGCCACTTTTGGTTGGTTACCAGAAGTCAAAAACTCAAATTGAAGGAGACCTGTTTTGATGATATTGATGATGATATGTTGTTGTTGATGATGATGATGAAGACCTGAAGATCTCATAGGTAGAGGTAAGTCAACCAACCTGTGTGTTACAGAACTCTTGGGGGGGGGCAATTTTGAAACAGTTGTATATGTCGCAGCATGAAAAACAAAGATTCAGGTAAACCCCCCTATGGACTTTTTGCTGAAAGAAGAAACACATGAACTTATGATTTATGAGGTTTTACGGCAGAAGAAAGAGGCAAAGAAGCATCAGATTTAACATAAAGGGAGATAGAGTTGAATGTTATTTTATTTGGGGTTTTCCTGCCCTTTTAAAATCCTTCAGCTGTATCAGACATAATCCAAAAAACACATTCCATCTTAGGGACAACCTAGGGAGATCCTCAATCTAAAGCTGTTCTAGATTTTTTAAGGACTTTTTAAAGGAAAATGAGCAAGTCCTTAAAGAAACATGAGCAAGGAAAACTGGTCCCAACTGTTCTTGATTTCATTTATATGTTTAAAATGCTTTGCTCCTGCCTGTTGCCCTGAAAGGGAACTCAAGACACTTTGTCTCCTGAACAAACATTCCTAATATTTAATCTTTAAAACATCAAGATTAATAAAAATTAAGCGCATTGCAAAAAAAAGTAACTTTTAATAATTCAGTACTCACAGAGCCGTATCTGGCTCTACTCGGGTATCAATTTTTAGGGAGTAATTGCAGATATCTGGCTAGGAGCCATGGGAAAAAGATGTCAAGTGCAAACTTCTTTTGTATTTTTTTCTCATTCAATCCAATGAAAGAAAAATTGCTTTGAAAGCAAAGGAGAGGAGAATTTCAGAAAAAAATTCATTGGATGTATTTTGGCATTCTCGCCTGTTTTTAATTAAGGGTGCCTGGATATGGGTGTGTAAGAGAATATCACTGCACTCTACAATCTTCTCCAGCATTTTCCAGTCACTCTGATTTCCCATTCTTCCATTAAATCCCCAGGAAAGATCATCTAAGGGGCCTTTTTCAGTTGTAATGCCACTGTCATCTCTATGGGGCAATCTGGTCATTTAAAATGGTCAGAGAACTTCTCCTTCCCCTTTAGAGAAATTTAGAGAACTCATCCATTTAATTTCTCTGTCCACAATTTTGGCAGGAAAATAATAATAATAAAAGAGTCAATTATTCCAGTTCTGAGTTAGAGAATGCTTTCATTTGCCATCAAGTCAAATTCTGCTGGGTGAGAAACTTTCTGCTGAAAGAGGCAGAAATGTAATATTCACTTATCCTCTCTCCTAGTGCAGAAAGAACTTTTCATTTTCTTCTCAGAATTAGCTTATAGCATTCCAGATTAGTTTTAAGAAAACAACTTAGCTTTTGCTAAAGGGTATGTGTCAAATATGCTATATTCTTTTTCTTCTTGGCGTGTGACGGTGCATTGAAAAACAGTATGTAAAATGACTCGAAAATAAAATAGCTACGTTGCATTGTCTTATGACAAACACCCCAATGCTAATGCTCTCCAGATATCATGAGAATCAGATAGCAATTCCCAGAATTCTTAGCAAGAATGGATCAAGGCTGGCTGATGACAATACTGTAATTCCTATCTCTTGGAGCCAACCAAACTGGTTGCCTGTGCTATATTTAAAAGTTGCATTCAGCCTTGTTCTCATCTCTCTGGCCAGTCGCCTTAGAATGATTACAGAATGGAAACATATTTTATGATGGAAGAAAAAGGTTAACCAGATGCACAAACACTTGAATAATTAAGAAGCAAAATAGCGGGAAGTGTATGTATGTCTTCAACACAAAGCCTTTTTAGATTCTCAAGTATGTGGGTTTTTTTAAAAAACAGCAAATGCATCCATCTGCATTTAGCATATACAACAAGATTATATTTAATATCCAAGCTCCTGTGTAGAGTCTTTATCACTGACTGCTTCTGCCAACTTTCATTTTTCATAGCACTCATATATCACTATTTAATATACCAGTGGGAAAATGATGAGCAAATTATCTTTTTCTAAAGTGTGTAAACGCACATGGGTCTGTACACATACACACATTCCTATCCAGCAATGGGAAGCAATTACATCAGATTTGAATCAAGAAGATACATTTAGTCATTTAAAAATATTGTTTATGTTTCTGCTTTTTTACAGATTACAATCTAATCCATCTACAAATGGTTATTAATTATACTCCTGAGTATTTTTGTAGGACAAAGGAAATCAAGAGAACATCCTTGTGATGTAGCTTTTGTTTGTGTTTTGAAACCTAGGTAGAAGCTGTTATTTCATAGTTTTATAACATCACCCTCATGGGAACTCTAAATGATATTTAGCTGTTCCTTACGGTTGGCCCACTTTAGAGAATTAATGGAATCCACCAGGTTCCAAAACTGTCAGCAGGATTTCCTTTTAAAGCCTAGTTTTTATATTAAATCCTGCCTTCCTGAAATAGCTAAAGTCCAGAATGCTACTCAGAGTGGTTTCCCACTGAGATATTGACCAGTTCCAGCTCTACTTGGCTTTTATAACATTGACAGTCCATGTGCTTTGCAGGTTCCCTCTTTCTCTTTCTCTCCCTCTCTCCCTCTCCCTCTCTTTCTCTCTTCCTCCAATGTTGGATGCTTTACAGGAAAATTATGAATCCATAAAACTACACTAGTATAGCTTTAAAAAAGCTTTTAAAATAATTTAATTGCAATGAAAGTATTACTGTTAAAGAAAATAACAATCCTAGAAGCTCAAAGGCATAAAAAATGAAGTCAGAGAAACTAGAAAGAACTATAGAACAAGGG
This sequence comes from Pseudoxyrhopus heterurus, assembly GCA_032468235.1. Lineage (NCBI taxonomy): Eukaryota > Metazoa > Chordata > Lepidosauria > Squamata > Pseudoxyrhopus > Pseudoxyrhopus heterurus. The sequence continues at coordinate 280,583 of JANHJO010001757.1, read as the reverse complement.
TGAGTTCAACATTTTGGGGAAAGGGGGCATTCTGTAATTGGCTAGCTCTATGACAAAAGGTCATTTTCCTAGTAGAAGTTGTCTATCCCTCCCAGTCAAGATGAGGGACAGATATGTAAGCTTATACACAGGCTTTAAAATCCCTGTAAAGCAATCTAGGAACTGAAGACTTGGGACTTATGTGAAAACACAGTGAAAAGTTTAAAACCAAGCAATTGTAGAGCTTGTCTTCAACAGCTGGGCCAACATACTCATGCATCAGGCACCACAGTATTACAGACAACTAACATCAGTCCAATAGAAAATGCTGAGAGAGATTATATCAACATTCTTCCTATGGTGGAGGAATGCATGTGGAAGCTATTGGCCCAATGATAAACTTGTAGAAGGCTCTAAGTCATATTTTCTCATTGCTGCAGTGATGGTAATGAGAAAAGTACCCAGCAAAGGGCAGTCAGACAGAGAGAGAGAGTTAAGTTGATCCATACTTCTATCACTCTACTAGAAATTGAGCTGCTGTCAGTTGTGATGAAATTGCCACCTATATTGCTGACAAAATTACTCATACTCAATGTGACTTGGGCTGCTCCTGTCAATACAGAAACAAGGCTTAGTGTATCATAGTGTTAGCTTTGTTCTGTTTAAGTGGTTCAGTTTTCTTCTGCCTTCTTTGGAATTGGGGATTCCAAAGAATATTCTGAAGGTTCTGGAGTCCTCCCTTGCAAAAGTAGGCTTTAAATCCCACAATCATAGCAATAAGGTAGAGGTTTGATACAGGAGGATTTGAGGGGGTCATCATCTCACTATATCTCTAGCAGACCATTTTACATGGTTTACATGGAGATTTCCCTAATTGTATTTCCTCTCCTCCGTTGAAAATTAAAAAGGGATGTTTGTGGAAAGGGATCAGCAGCTCTGCTGTATAGGGCTGCAGTTATTTTCTTTGCTTACCTCTGCCATAGGTTTTCAGAATTGCTACCTCCATCCTTTGCTGAAGCAGGCAAGAAACCACTCAAAATATTGAGTGAAATGTTTATTGTACTGAGATAAGGTTCATGAACTGCTTCAATTGCTGTCACATAATTCAGCTGTACAGAAAAAGAAGCAGCACCTATCATATTGTTATCACTGCATCTTAATCTACATAATGAACCTTGGAGTACAATAAAAGCAACCTGAACATGTTGTTATGTACAAGTCATGCTACTTTGTCATGTTCCTCTCATACTGAGGAAGTGCGGAGACAAGCACGGCAGTTCCCTCTGCTTCCATTACTGTTCGCATTACTGTCTGTGTGCTGGAAAAAAATGACAGACACAAAAGTTCTGGTTTTTCTTTTTTAGAGTTCTGTCTAACCTGAATCACTCACGTAAGAAAAAAATCATCTCATGATATCAAGGTCAAGACAAATATCAAGTTCATGTGTTAAAGGCAAAGTTAAGGCCAAGAGGCCAGTGGTCCTCTCTATGCTGCATTGGTCAGGTGGCATCTACAATACTACATCCTGTTTTGGACACCACTTTTTGGAAATGGCATGGACAAACTTGGAATGTGTCCAGGTGAAGAACAAACAAAATAATAAGGGGCATGGAAGGAAAATGAGGAAGAGTCGGAGGTACTGGATATATTTAGCCTGAAGAAAGGAAGATTGAAGGATAGAGGATGGAACAAAATTATTCAATACAGTTTTAGGAGACAGGAGTGGAAACAGCAGGTTTAAATTACATGTGGGTACCAGTTGGGCTTAAGGAGAAAATTCCTAATAGTAAAAGCTGTTGAATAATGGAACAGCTTGCCTTGGAAGATGGTGGTCTCTGGTTTGTTACACATAGTTAAATAGGAGCTAGATGTTGGGAATACTTACTGGGCAAGAGCTGAATTAGGTCACCTCAAAGGTCCCTTTCAATTAATCTGTGCTATTATTCCCAAATATCGTTCTCAACATCCAGAGAATCAAGTCAGCTGTGATGGTCAACTCAATTTCTGCTCCTCATGGGGAAAAAAGATTGTACTGTACATTTATATTACGATATAAGAGTTTGCTCAGGAGATGGTTTAGTTAAAGGATAGCTGCAAGGTTTTTC
>JANHJO010001757.1:195860-216866 GCA_032468235.1 Pseudoxyrhopus heterurus | reverse complement strand
AAATTTGAAACACTAAGAAAATTTTAAAAAGAAAAAGAGGGATAGAATGTGTTTCAGGGACCCTGGAACTTAAATACTTAACCATCCTTTCTTTTTATTTACTTTAGTTGTATGCTAATCTTTCCTCCCTTTTCTTTTGTCCATTTTATTTGTTAGTGCTTAACTGGGATTATCCCATAGGCCTGTATTTGTACAGTGACTACAAAACAATATGGCCTTTAGCCCCTGGCTGCAGCTAATTGATTCTGAAGGATGCAGAGGAAACATGTCCCAGAACAGAGCCATTTCCAATAACAAAAGGGAAAAAAACAACAGTTTAGTTCACAGTAAGTCTTAGTCTTCGCAATGGCTTAGGTTCACACAATGTAAAGTTGATTTGATTACACATTACCATGAATTTCAAATAACAAGTAGCTTCCAGATTATCCTGCAGCTAAAGCATATACAATGTAACAAGAACTTTTAAATCAAAATATATGCTTCTCTGAATAATGACACATACAATATTCTAAATGATCAAGAAACGCCCGAGAAAATTATTTAAAGATGCAAAATAGGAAAACATTCTTCAAATATTCATAATCTAAGGAAGGTTCTTCTTTTTCAGAAAAATTAATCAATGTCCCATTTTGAAATTAAATATGAAATAACAGAATATAAAATATTAATATAAATTTTATATGTAAAACATAAAAAACTTCTACAGTTATTATTTTTGATGTTCAGTTTGTTTCAATTATTCCCATCTTGAATTACTGAGCTGTTTCTATAACATATTCCATAGAGCCTGGCTTGATTAAATAAGCAATGAGCAATAACAATAGCTTTACATAATAGTGTTACCATTGTGTTTTGCACTATATAAGAAAATGAATTTCCAAAAAAAAATCTTTTTAATTCTAAGCTACCTTGCCTACTCGCTAAGAAAAAATAGCACCACAAAGAAGTGTACTGTACAAGCAACTATATAGGCCGACCAAGATTTCTGGGTTTTAAGATGCATAGAAATAACATCATTATTATAATGACTTTGAATACAGTTGATGCTAAATACTTTATTTTCAGAAGGAGACACATGCTTCAGCAAAACTGTCATTATGTATGATTCCATTATATATAAAATTTAGAAGTGGTTTGTTCTTGCTCAACTGAGCATAGCAGTCCTCTATTTCTAGTAAACATGCATAAATTGTATTTGACAATGCTTTTCAGATGTTTGTTACTTTTCAGAAATTGTGTTACTTTTCATGTGTTCCCACACTGATAACTAAAGACAAGTGTCTACATGCAAACAAAATTAATCATAACTGCAAGCGACAATAGACATCTAAGAACTCCTATAATAGAATAAATAGGTTTTCCATTATCCTATTTTGAATAAAGTTAGAAACATTGAAATTAAATATATTATGCAGTAGTGACTGGTGCACCAAGGAAAAAATGACATTACTGTCACACAAATTGTTTGCCTGTTTAAGTTATGTCTATTTAAGAAACATATCTATATACAGTAACTTGCAATTAACTGATATATTTCACAGTGTTCCAGACAAGAGAACTCATAGCTAGCCATAAATTTCTTGAACATCTAAGTGACATATGTTTGTATATGTTTATTCTGTGATTTACTTCAGGGATTTCCAACATCAAAATAACAGCTATGTCAGAAATCTTGTATGAAGCACTTTACTCAAAGGATAAGAGTCAGGTCACATGTTACACTGAGCCATACTGTGGCTTGTTTCATTTTGGCTTAGTATGCTGAATGAGCCAACCAGCTTGTCTATTCAATAAATCATGCTTAAGGAAACAATGGCTTAAAACAATACTTAAATCCAGTTTAATTTTCTCAAATCTCTAAAAATGTGCAGCATGCTTACAAAACAGGATAGTACAAACATTTTATGGCATTTAACTGAGGGAGCTATTGGCCTGAGATGTCTTCTTGAGAACGTTTGTGTCCATTTAATAGAATATCAGCCCTTGGCACTGTGTCAACACTGCTTCTCTCACCACCTAATGGATACTGGACAAGCAAGTGAATAGCCAAATACTTAAAACAATATCCCAGGAGATAACTGGAAAAGCCTCAAGACTAACCCTTTACAGCAGTAAGCCAACCTGTAAAGTCTATCAGAGAATCCACTATTTGACATAGTTAAAACTACTATACCAGACTTTTAAAAATATGACTGTTATAGAAATTAAGCCACCAAACTAGAAAACGGGAGAGTTTAAGTCCTGCCTTAGCCATGTGGAGAATATGTTCATTTTCTTGAGTTATTTGTAAAAACAATAAAGAAGGAATACAATTTAAATAAATAAATCAAGTATAAACCATACACCCAATATTTATGCTATTTGAATTACAATAGGAAAGAACCTACTTGATCTTCTCAATCATGGACATCCTCTAACTAAAGTATTTCTAACAGATATCTAAGCATCTTTTTCAAAATCTCAAAAGAAGAGAGATTCTAGCCAGTTTATTCCTCTGTTGAAGACTGTCTACTGTGGAAGATTACACCTTAAAACCTAGCCTGTGTATTTACGAAGGCAAACATTCAGTCTGTACAAAGAAGGACAAGCATTAACCTAGGATTATATTTGATTGAGCCAAGCACTCATCACAAACAATTAATTTAATGTATTGCTTTACAGTCCAAACCAACATCCATTAAAACATATGCAAATTAAAATGCATGCATAAAAATAACATAAAACCAAGGTAATAATACCAGTGAGGGAGACACCAGTCAATTTCTATAGCCTAATGCTACAGATAGAAATTTCGCCATTGCCCTTCACACATCTAAAAATTAGTAATTTAAAAGAAAAACAATGATTTCATCATCATGAGGGAAATTAAAAATTTCCTAATAATTTGGGTTATGAATTCTGATTGCCAATGTAAACATAGTGGGCATTTTAATAAGACAATATTAGATACAACCTCTATGCATGAACATATACAAGTATGATTTTCATATGGATGATTATAAAATCTAGTTGTCACACTGATAGATAAGGCATCAACATGGGTCATACAAAAAGCCTCTTAGGGGCAGAGCATGTATGATCTTGAAAAAAATAATTAGGGAGAACCCCTCCCAAAAGAGGGGGGGGGATATTTAATTATACTATAACAACAATAGAAAATGTTACCAATATCCACCTGAATGTCTAAGTCCAAGACTCCCTGCTTAAATTTTGCTAAAGAATTATTGGGGCTTAGGAAAAGTTAGGCTGATTTTGACAAAGTACAATAGACCTTGGTCAATTTGTCTTCACTGAGTGGATTCAAATCTTTTGTTTGGGATAAGATGAACCAAAGAGCCTCCTCCCAAAGGACTTGCCCTGCCTAAGACCTTAAGCAGCATAATCTTGTGTGATCCCAAAAAATGCAGCCCAATTCTAATAATGTTAGAACACTAGACGCTGAATGCAGGATGCATGCTATTGTTATTAAAAATTTAGACTGTATGGAATTCAAGGTTGACTTGTTCTTAGAGATACAAATTCAGTTCTATAATGTAACATAGCCAAAAACTTTGACCTTGAATAATTTAATGACAGCCGAGACAAAATAATTCCCCTGCCAAGTTGTAAATTTGGTAATAGCTAGAGATGCTTCTTGGGCCCTTACAGATAATTCTCTGACTTGATTTCTCCAGCAGGTAGTACTTGAAAATAAATGCTTAATTATTTGAAGGCTTTTATCTACTAGATCATTTTTCCATTAATCATCCCCTAGTTGAGGGATTGGGGCACTTTCTGGAAAATACCCAAACTTTTGTGTGTTTTTAATAATTTATTTCAAGATATTTTCTATTGCAATAGGATGATAGCTTACTAAGTACCTAGCTCAGATTTTGAAATAAATTGAAATAATAAACATCTCAAAAACATAGCTAGTGACTTTACAAAGTGAAAATGGGGAAAATGGGGGGGGAAACCCCACTGTCCTGTTTTGTAAATGTAATCATTTCAAAGTGGGTTGATAATCCTGTAGATTAAATATATAGGGCTGTCCTGTTTTTGTGTGTATATATGCTTGATCAAATGTTTTGAGATGGAAATGACCACTGACCTTCTATAAAACAACCTAGTCTTTTTTAATAAAAGTATTAATGGAAATGAACATACCTGATGTTCCTTCTTCCTTCTATTTTCTCCACCACTGGGTGAGATGGGCTGACTTGAGAAAGAGTAACTGGCCCAGAATTACTCGGCCAGCTTTCATACCTAAAGCAGGATTAGAATTCACAGTCTCCTGTTTTGTAGCTTGGTGCCTTAACCACTAGACTAAACTTGCCAACATTTATGATTATTCAGGAGATAATTCTCCTCTTCCTACCACTCCTTCTGTGCATTTCAACATTTCTTCTCTAGATATTATAGTACATTGCACTGAGAAGACAATTTTCAAACTCGGAAATTGTGTAATCATTTGAAGACATAAGGACCCTTAACTCCAGATTCTTACAGTTCACTAACCAATCTCTTAACACCTTCTAATCTTCGCAGTTTACAGAGGCTTGCTGTATTTCAATACTTCTCTATTTATTTTCAAAAGTACAACATATCTAAATAATATTGAAGCACAGTATAAATCTCCATAGTCCATTTCATTCATCTATATGAATTGTTTCAACTCAATGGACAAATTGCTCATATATTTGTTTATATCAATTATAGCCTGAGTGAGTTTAGCTATCAACAAGACATATCTGCAGAATATTTTCTCTCTGAAATTCCTGTACAGGGATTTTACTCCAAACAATATAGAACATTGGGGGGGGAAATAGATTAATCATTAGAAGAAACAGCCATTTCATAACTGTTATTTGAAACATGTTTCATAGCTTAGTAAAATGTATGAAAATGTATCAAAAGATTCCTTTTCATGGGTCAGCAATTATGGCGAATGATGATTTCTTCCCCTTAGAATGTCCTGCAATAGTATAGGTCAGTGTAAATGGAACTTCTCTATTATCCTAGGATTTTGTTTGTTTTGGTTTATTTAAAGATCTAAAGACTGCAATAAGAGGCATAAAGTCTAGGCAAACAAATCAGGACAGGAAAACTGTAGGAGATAATAAAGTAGAATTACTGAGGCCCTGTTATCAGTTACTAAAGAGTTGGAAATAAAAGGATACTCCAGCCAAGAAATTGCCTAGGAATTAACTCACCTATAAATAACCAAGACCCAGGGAAAGAATGGGCATCAAACAAAATAAACCAGTTATGTATTTTGTAAAAGCACATCCATGTCTTGCTTCTACTGAATTCAAAGAAGCATACATAAAAAAATATTAAGACATATGCCTGGAATTGAATTAGTTGAATTCATTTTATTGAATTCAGACTGTATTCTGAAACACACGTTTAGGGATCTTTTGATTTTGGCAATAGCATATCCTGGCAGACATATCCAGCAAATCAAGTTCACAACAGCTGCTTTTCAAATTAATCAACTTATTCTTAACTCATCAACACATATGTCTAAATATATAAATCACTTAATTTGTTTAAGAAGTTTTCAACAATAAACTCTTCTGTAAAAACACAAGTATAACTGATATGGCTATGCAAAACTTTCCAGAAAGGTGCTTTGAGAACATAAACAGGACCTTTTTTTAAACATTAAAGTAGCTGTGCTCTTTTACAGATTTGTATTACTCCTTCACAAACCCATTCAATCCTGGAAAAAAGAAAAGACTGTTTTAACATTCAAAAAGAGATGTTTTATGTATACTGATAAATTCCTAAGCACCTCATTTGAAGATTCATGGCATGTATAAATCAAAACCCTGAAACAGATTAATGATTACAGTAGTAAATATGACTTTATTATGTGATGGAGAGCTCAGACCAAGGATGTTCTGTTTAATGTGAATTAAAATGCTGACTGAAATCAAGGTCTGACAATTCATTGTAAAAAAGGGAGAAGAGTAATAAAGTCAAGTAACTTTACAGGTCTCATTTGCATATAAAGCTACATAAAAGTTCAACCCCAAGCATTTTCCCACTACACTTTGATAAAATGTATACCCTTTTCCAATATAGATGATAAGCAAATGAATATACTGAGATGAAGAAGACAAAGAAGACTTTCTTAAACTAGAACTCCTAATCAGGGACATTTTCAAGTAGATTGTCTCAGAATATCTATGCTACAACCAAAGCATTTGATGTAGAGTCAATCGAGCCCTTGGGTGATTTGGACAGGCATTAATGTGGAAAAAAGCTATATTTTACATGTTAAATCTAGCATGGCCTAGAATTATGAGACAAGGCTTGAAGTAACATAAGTGCAAATATAATGCTTTTGCTTAAGCCACCTAAAGAAGTTATTGACTTTAGGATTAGTTAGATGAGAATCTCAGTGTAGAAATTTGATAAATAAATACATTTGATAGATAAATAAATGAACGAATAAATAAATAAATAAATTCATATTTTAGAATATTATGTACCAGAATCTCATGAGAATTGTTAAATGTTGAAGGGGTATGACATGGGAAGAGCTGCCTTTAATCTACATTTTTGCCCGAAATCTAATTACATCAAATTTAAAAAATGAACTTTGCCTCTAATCTCTAAAACACAGAGAGGGATATTGATTATTCAAAACAAAGGATGGATGCAACATTATTCAAATTACAAAAATTTAAGCAAAAGGTTTCTCCCTTACAAAATCGTTTCATCAAAAATATGCTGGTTTTATATTCTATCTTGGCATACTTAAATCTTTAACATTTTGAAATAGCTTGTTATTTTATAGTGTTTCTACATTTTGTGTATAATGTATTCCAAACTGCTGTGGAAGGATTTTAATTTAAAAATATGAAGTATAACAAATAAATTATCTATTGTTTTTTGTTTTAATATATAGTCAGAAAGTTGGATTTATACTATGTTGCAAAACATAAAAACTGCAAGCAAAAATAATGAACTTTGCTATAGGAAGATTTTTGCTGGAGGCTTTATCCTTAATGTGTTTCCTAAGCAATCAATATGAATACAACAATCTATTATTTTATTCAAATAATAAATAAAAAAGCTGCAGCATTTGCTGACTCATAGTTTTCTGCAAAATATAGCATCAGCAGATTAAATATAATTGAATTAGTTAATCACAAAATCATAGCTTCATTTCGCCAACAAAAATAAAATCCATATTAGAAAGGATCTAATGTAGTGATGTTAAAACAAAACAATAATTTGTCTTAGCTGTCCACTACAAAAATCTAACCACTCTTAAAGTATGTAATATTTTGTATACATCACAACAAGAATACCACAAATGAAAAAGGTACAGAAAGGAGCAGCACAAGTGATCAAAGTCATGTGGGTAATGGCTATAAACATTAGGTCTTTTTAGTTTACAAAATGGCAAATAAAGAAAAACATGAAAGAGACAAATAAAATGATGCATGATATGAAAAAAAAAGGAAAGCAAACATTTTTCTCCCTAAAATGGGCAATGAGAAGAGATAAAAGAATATACTGATTTACACAAGGCGTGTTAGGATATAGACTCTGCTACCACAAGAATGGCTGGTGCATAAGACTGCCCTTTCAAATTAAATTGATCAGAAAAATCAACTTCCACTGAATTTGGTATGATGGATTCTGTGAGATGAGACAAAGCACTGTATTCACTGCTTCTCTTGTGGAAAGGCCCAAAAATGTATGCCATTACGGAGAGGCATTACTGGAAAGCAAGTTACTGCTTGTCATCTTGAGGAAATGAAGTAAAAACATTACAGTGGATTTTTCCCTCCTATTTTTAATCAAGTTCTAAAAATATGTACACATTTTTAAACATTTTTATTTCAAAATGTGATTTTTGAAAATACTGAAGAAAGAAGTAATAATAATTATTAAAAGGCTTCTTTTACTGAGACATGCAAATGAAAATAGCTTCGAAATAATCTGCTGTCTCGGTTTAATTAAAAACTAATTCTCATCTACTATCAACTAAAGCTTATTAATTAGTTTTAATCATTACAGTTTGGTTATGCCATAATTAATGATCATATGTTTACTGAATTTTATTTTCCTCTGTAGAATGGCTGTATAGCTTTACAATTTTTATACTGAAAACCGTAAAAAAGATTGATTCTTTATTCTGCTATCTATGGCTCATAATAGCATGCCTCTACTTTATATCCTTAAGGTTGAGACTGTTATATCAACAATCAGTAAAATTAATTTAAATTAAATTAAACCAAATTTTAAAAAATGAAGCCAGTGGCTGTTCATAAATACATGACACGTGAGCTCCATCTACAGGCCAATAATCCAACTAAAAGCTTTGATAGGTGATTACTTAAAAAGGAAAATTCTAATTACATGTTCTAATATTTTTTTCATAATCACAACATTTTAAATTATATTTTATGAATACCTACAACATTTGTTTTATGATTGGAAAAATCTATTTTACCTTAAAGGTAAAGGTAAAGGTTCCCCTCACACATCCGTGCTAGTCGTTCCCGACTATTTTACCTTAGGTCTCTACAGTTAATAAGAAATGTGTGTGACAGGAAACAAAATGGTCTTTGCCACATTGTTTTTGAACGTGTGATCCCTTAATTGAGGAGAAAAGACTGGACAACCAAAGATTTATCCAAGATGGAGTTGAGGAATTCTGCCTTGGGCAAGGGTTTGGATCAGAAGATCTTCAAGGTCCCTTCCAATGTTATAATTCTATGACATCACATATAAGAGCGATACCAAGAGGTGGATTTGAAATAGGATCTTAAAAAGAAATTATTTATTTTGTAAAGATTAATCAAAGTCTAATCCAAAGTCATGAAAGTCCAGTCTCTTCAATCTAGACTGCAACCAAAGCATCCTCCTAGAGAAAAAACCATTCAGTTTGTTTCTTTGCAGAGCAGTGTATAAAATTAAATGGTCAGATATTTATGATTTATTTTGACATTCTCTTCTATTAGGTAAAAAAAAAGCAAGTTTCGCTGTCTCACTAGAATCCCAATTCTCAACAAACAAAACTCATATGTAAAGCACTAAACGAGCAATTTTTGCAAATGAACATAAAAATTAGATCAGATTTGCAATAAAAGCAATATTATTTCACATATGAAGTCTTACTCCAATAATGTATTTAACTTTCAAAATTATCTTTGATTATTTAACTTTAAAACTTTTGATCACTCTCAGACATTTGACAAAATGTCAGCAGAATCTCCCACCAAAGTTCTGTTCGTACTATGACTCACCACATGCTTTGATTCACAGAAATTAACAGAAAATTGAATCAGGTTTTCCAAAGCCATCCCTTGAGAACATGCCATTCACAAGTGTTTTGATTTTATCTTGAAATTGTTTTTTTCCATTTCCCATATCTGACAATTGCTGAGTAGACTGTAACTAACACATTACCGAATGTTATGTTGGAGCTGCAGGGGATCAATGGTACTGCAGATCAGCAGTTTGGCTGATCGAATCCCACCAGCTCCAAGGCTGACTCAGCCTTTCATCCTTCTGAGGTTGGTAAAATGAGAACCCAGATTGTTGGGGGCAATATGCTGACATTGTAAACAGCTTAGAGAGAGCTGAAAAAAGCACTGATAAGCAGTATATAAATCTAATACTATTATTATTATTATTGTCAAAAACATATATAGATATATAAAAGTGGAAAACATAAAACATGGACAAAGAATTATATATAAGTAATTAAAGGGAACAGTAGGACAGGGACGGAAGGCACGCTGGTGCACTGGGGGGAGGGATGTTATTTGTTTTGTGTTTATAGTTGTTCATGTATTTCCTTCCCATCTTTGCATTTTTTTCCCTATCACTTTCTATAAAACTCTTTGCAATGAAATGTTATTATTAAAAAGAAAAAAGAAAACCTGCCAACCTGTACATTCCAACTTTCATATATGCGCCCACAATAATCTAGATGAAACCATTTCATACTTTCTGACATTTTAGCTCTTCCATGAATAATCAAACTTACTCCTTCATTCCTTTACATGAATTCATCAATTTTGTTTCTATAAGATCATATGACTATTCCCTTTCTCTTTGTTTCATAACACATAGCATACCTATTTTTCTTTGAGGGGTCCTTTGTGCTTGGTTGTTTTCTTGCAGATGTTTCTTTATCCAAACTAGTTAATATCATTAATGCATTTTTCTTTTTTGTTCTTTTTTTACTTTTCTTTTCTTTTCTTTTCTTTTTCTTTTCATTCTTTAATTTCTCAGTTACCCACTTCCCACAAACACTCAGTGTACTGACATATACTTAGAATACTAAGTTTAGGAGATGTAACAATAAATATTAGCTTTATGCCTGGAAAGTAGAGGGAATTTGTTTCCAGTCTTGGACAGCCAAGCACATCATGTTTGCATGAATTCATCCTAAAAATTTCTGTGAAACCTACATCACTGGTTTCTTGAGAGAACTTTGCACCTTTAGTGTGAACTCTTGAAAATAAGTTAAATGCATTTATAAAATAGGGAGCATGAAGGCTCCATGATTAAAGACATTGAGCTTGTCAGTTGGAAAGCTGACAGACCTGAGTGCCATGTGACAGGGTGAACTCCCATTACTTGCCTCAGCTCCTGCCCACCTAACAGTTTGAAAGCATGCACATACCACTTCAGTGGGAAGGTAACAGTGTTCCAGGCACCCTGACCATATAGTCATGCTGGCCACATGACCATGGAAAGAGTCTTTAGACTACACTGGCTCCCTCGGCTAAGAAATGGAGATGAACACCACTCCCTAGAGTGGACAGGGGATCCGACTGGACAGGGGAAACCTTTATCTTACTGATAAAATGTCCTCCATTTGTGAACTATGCTCTATCAGGGTTCTAGACTAAGGTTGCAACTGCATACAACAGAACATCTCAGGAACTTTTTCAAAGTTTCATGGTAAAAGCATGAAGATCTTCAACCCCTTTGGGTATGCAAATATATTATGCTTATTTATGTCCTCATATAGTTTTCCAGATTTAGTCCTACCAGTTCTGCCAGCTAGGTCCTACATGCCATAGGCCCTATGCTCTTCTTGTAAGTGTACGATTACAATGTAATCTTTATCTAAATTCTAGAAATCAGTTATCAGATAACAACAACAATAATAATAATAACAGTAATAATAATAATAATGATGATGATGATGATGATGATGATGATGAACTGCCAACCTAGCAGTTTGAAAGCATGTAAAAATGCAAGTAGAAAAATAGGGACCTTTTATTTATTTATTATTTATTTCTAAAATTTTTAGGCCGCCCAACTCTTGAAGGACTCTGGGTGGCTTACAATGAATAAAAACATTAAAAAACATTAAGAAGAGACCCTTAAAAACCCTTACAAAGACCCAAAGACCTTTGGTGGGAAGGTAACAGTGTTCTGTGTGCCTTCGGCGTTTAGTCATGCCACATGACCACGGAAATGTCTTCGGACAGTGCTGGCTCTTCGGCTTTGAAACGGAGATGAGCACTGCCCCCTAGAGTTGGGAACGATTAGCACATATGTGTGAGGGAACCTTTACCTTTAATGATGATGATGATCTGGAAAAAAAATCACAAAATATCGCGACCTGGCCATCGAAACTACGTGATTATGGATGAAATATGTAACACTGATACCCATTGTCATTGGGGCACTTGGTACCATGTCCAAGAATTTTATAAAATACACCAAGCAATTGCAACTTCCTGCAATAACACCAGTGGAACTGCAAAAAAATGTGCTACTCGGAACGTGATACATTTTTAAATGTTCAGTTGACTGAGTTTCATGTTTAATGAATAATAATGATGATGATGATAACAAAAATAAAAAAGGTCCATTGCAGTCTAAGTGGTTATTAGCACTCTGGATGCCATTCCACAAAATCTTGGATAGCCCTTAGAAAATCTGAGCATTGACAAGATTTCCATCTGTCCATCACAAAAGGCCACACTGCTTGAATCCACACTTATGTTATGCCAATGCATCATAACACCTTAGGCTCTTGGGAAGAACTCAATGCGTATGACAACAGCTAAAGAACTGGCAGCTGTGATTTCACATTGTTGTGTATATAATAATAAAGCACCTGATAAGTGGAAAAAAAATAATGAACCCACCAGCTCTTCTTACTAAACTATAAGCTTCTTGCTGGATGATACCAACTGTAATAACCTTTTCAAAGATTTAATAATCCATTGTTGTGAGTGTGTCTCTGTTTTTTTTCTTCTTCTGTGGATTAGAGGATTTTCCCGCACCCTGCTCTCTTGGCTGAAAGGACAAGCTTTGGAGTAGAAATGCGGTGTCTAGCTATCTTCCTATCCTGGCTGGTCCTTATCACATGCTGTAAACTTAATGAAAGAAACAGGGCAGCGGGGGCAACTGGTATACTGCATTAGCTCTTTATCACAGGAAACCTGGATGAAAAAGCGGCATTGGGTCACAGGCACAAGAGTTTATGTTAAGATGCTTCAGCATTTGTACTGTTAGTGTGGTGCTATAGGTTTGGCAGTTGTCTGTTATTAAATCCCACCTTTCAAGTATTTCTGGCACTTTGTGGTCATTCACCTTCAGGGGACATTTCTCCTGAAACAGAAGATTCACAACAAGATAAGCAGCGAGTTGCATTGTGAAGAGTGAGCAACATCACCTACTCTATTCCACTTGGCATTTGCTAGTAGCATTTTATCTGTTTCAGCACCCAAAATGTCTTCTCATTCAACTGCCCTTCTTTTTTTATTCGCTGTTTTTTTTTTTTGTCATTCAGGCTTTACATTTGCTATCCTTTTCTAGTTACCCTCTTTGGAACAGCAAAACTTTTGGGCTGATGCTGCTTGTGGCAATTTACGTCAGGCAACTTTTCACCATGAGGACATGCAACTTTGGACACTTCCCGGTCAAGCAGGACTACTTGCATACAAGTTCTTTCAGTATTTCCCCACTCCAATCCCCATCGTTCAAATTCCAACACTTTCCAAGATTTTTTATCTCCACAGAGCATTTGTCTGTAGAAAAAAAAAATCACATGATCAATTGTAAGCTTGCTGTTTACCAGTTAATCAAGAACTAGAACACAGCATATGATTGCACAGAAGCAATGTGAAAATAGTAACCACAAGTGAGGGGTTTCTTCGTATATACCTCCACAGGGAAGTGAAGAATATGATGTATTCAGCAAAGTGTCTGATTTGCTGATTAGCAAGTCTGTTAAGTGCGGGTGGGGCTGGATGACATCCTGGATGACTAGAAGACCTCCAAGGTCCTTTCCAACTCTGTTATTCTGTTATTTTAATGCAGTGTTTCCCAACCTTGACAAGAAGATGTGTGGACTTCAACTCCCAGAATTCCTCAGTGAGCATTCATAAAGTCTACGCATCTCTAAGTTCCAAGTTTGGGAAACACTGATTTAATGGATACATAGCTGGCTCATAAGTTGTTCCTGAAGAGTGCCTCTTTATGATTCCACTCCTCTATGGAGAGTGGAATCAAGTTGGAATCAACTAGAATTAAGATTCACATGGAATCAAGAAAGGTTCAGTGCCAGAACCACTATTCTTCTGTATTTTTATTAGTGGCTTGGATGAAAAACTACCAATAACCCAAAATTGGGTGGGGCACAGCAGTGCATGTAAGAGGATCAAGAAAAGTCAAGATGACAGTTGAGGCAGGACAACCAAACAAGTCCTGCTTCTTTTGTACATGCCTCAAAGTCAAACAGATGTACAAAGGGAGAGGACTTCAGATACATTGCTCCCTATGAATGCCACTAGTGGGAAAATAGCATTTAGACATTCTTATTAGGTGAGAAACATGGGCTACCATGAACATAGACAAATGCAAAATTTCTTTTTTTAGAAGGAAACAATCAAATAGAATACCAGCCTTTGTAATGGTTCTTGTGAAAATGATTGTGGAATAGTAATTGATTGCAAGCTGAATTTAAATGAACAGTGTAATGCAGCTTCTGACAAGCTCCATGTGGCTGCCAATTTCAGGAAACCACTTGGATTTCTTCCTCCCTCCCTGGACTCAAGAATCTCTTCTGTCAATGACAATGGCCAGTGTTTATGTGTTCAAATATAAGCCTTTCACAGTTCACTCACAAAAGTGGATTCTGTGTGGTCCTAATCCATTCAAACTCTGTTGTCAGATCAACTGAGAATCAATGGGTCTGTTTGATGCTGATGAACTAAAGTTGCAATGTATTTATGAGTTGAACTTAGCTATGGGTCATCTTAGCCACTTAATGCTACCACAGTGAAGAAAAGGTACTACGAAGCTAGTAAATGGTTTATTTTAATGAGGACTTTTCACTCTCTCTCTCTCTCACACACACACACACAAAAGATAAAAGAAAGAAAGGAAATCAGAAAATAGAATATATTTTTATTGTAAGAAGAATTTTTTCCTGAAAAGGGCTTCCAACAAAAGATGGTGAAATCTGTTGGGACAGATCTTATTTGAAGCAAATCAACAAAATCATACTGGCAGGTGAACAAGCACCATTTAAGACAATAAAGCCAAAATGGTTTACAGGACAAACGTAGGTGATCGATGATTTTTCCCTGTCCTCCCTACTACCATTATTTTTCTTCTTTTCTTCTGTCCCTTTCTCAAGTGCGCTAACTTTAATTACTTTCTCTCCCAGTTTCCCCCCACTCCTCAACAGATTTCTCTCTCTCGGGCTTACATTTGCAAACGACTTCTGTCTGGCTTATTTCCATGTGAACAATGTGAAGCATCATGTGGTGTATTTCCATGGCCGACACAAAATACCATTCAATTCTCATTTTCTCTCTGACAGTCGCCATTGAATCAATCATGTTTGCCATGCCCTCTTCATGACGACCGATGAGATCCCAAATCACTTCTCATCCACTGTGTCAATCACACCCTGACCATGTCCACTTTTCATTACCAACATGCAGTCATGTGACTGGCTAATCTGTCACTCCCTGACAGCGGTTAGAGTGCCAATTGATTTAATTAGCAATCAATTAGCTTGTTACTATTGGAAGTAATTATCTTTTATACAGCAAAGAGTGCAGCTGGCCAGGGCACTAAAACCCAACTAATAAAACTGCTTTTAACATCCCTCTCTACATGCAAAATCACCAGCTCACAATGGCCGGGAGAATTATTGGTGACATCCACATGACTCGAAGAACTCAAGGGAATTCCTTTGCCTTTCTTATTATGCTAGCAGCTTTTTTCATTAATAGACCACTGCATTTATCCTTCAAGAAACCGATCTCATTAGAGAAGTTGTTAATGTATAAATTATTTACTTTGAATAACTAGACTAACTAATATTTGTTAATGACTTTGGGCAGGGGAAGTTCACACATGCAAAACCTCCTGAAATAAGGAGGTTTGCCACTATACTCCTGTATAGTGGTCCTGTACATTCAAAGGGAAAGTCCAAGAAAGTCGACTCCAATCTGGACATTTTAAACTGTTGCATGGAATTTCCTCTTCAGATATAGCTGTCTCAAAACTTCAAGCAATCCCATTGGGAACATTGGGGCAGTTATACCTCAACAGCCACCAGAGAACCACAGGTTTCACTTCCCTTGGTCTGTATATATCCCCACGCCTACATAATAGCAATTGCAATAGCACTTAGACTTATATACCACTTTGCAGTGCTTTACAGACCTCTCTAAGCAGTTTACAGAATCAGCATATTGGCCCCAACAATCTGGGTTCTCATTTTATCTACCTCGGAAGGATGGAAGGCTGAGTCAATCTTGAGCCAGTGAGATTCAAACTGCCAAAGTGCTGGCAATCGGCAGTCAGCAGAAATAGCCTGCAGTATTGCATTCTAACCACTGAGCCACCACGGCTCATAGAGAGACTTTATAGAGAGAGACTAATACAGTGAAGTTAGATTTCAGTTTCATTCCCCAAATTTTTTTAATAATTTAATTCCTGGTGTGGTGGTTTTTTTTTTTTTTTGGACAGACCGAGGGAAAATAATCTCTTAGGAAGCTATTGGCTAGATTGTACATTATCCAATAGAGATGGTCCAAGTAGCTACCTGAAATAACATAGCTTTATACATCAGGATGAACATGAATGGAACAAAACTGAACAATCAACCAATCAATAAGTAAAATCACTTGATCAATTATGTGACCACCATATGTTGAGCTTACAATTACCTGGTTTCTTGGCCAGCTTGATCTCTTGTCCCTTGTCATTGCACTGATTGGGAATTCTAGGAGTAAAGTCAGAAGACAATTAGAGGGAATCACCTGGGAGAAGGCTGACAAAAAGAAATGAAATAGTATCATTAAGGTAGATCCTAGATACGTGATGGCGAACCTATGGCACGTGTGCCAGATGTGGCACGCAGAGTCATCTCTCTGGGCATGCCAGCCATCACCTATTGCTCTTCTGGGTTCCAGCACATGCTGGCCAGCTGGTCTTCATGCACCCGGGAGCACCGGAAACTGGAAGAGCAGCTCCCAGTGTGTGCATGCATGCCACCTGGTCTTCTGGTTTATAATGTGCATGCATGTATGAAAACCATCTGGCCAGTGCATGCAGGCATGTTAGAAACCGGCCGGCCACCTGGTCTTCCGGTTTCTAATGCGCATGTGCACGCAAAGACCAACTGGCCAGTGTGCGCATGCACTTAGAAACCGGCCGGCAAGGTGGTCTTTGCGCATGCATGTGCATTAGAAACCAGAAGACCAGGTGGCCGGTGCTCATTCACACACCGGGAACTGCTCTTCTGGTTTCTGGCATGCGGGCGTTTCAGCACTCTGTGCCGAAAAGGTTAACCACCACTGTCCTAGATGCAGAACTTTTGGGGTTGAGAATCACGGATCTGGAGGTTTTGTACTGGGTGGACAGAAGTGGGCCAGCCAAGGAGAAAAAGAAAAACGGCAAGAACAATGAAAAATCCTATCCCTAAGAAGTCCCACCTCCCAGACTTAGAAGCATAAACTTTTATAATTGATTCTTTAAAAAGTAAAGAAGGTACTTATTCAGAAGGAGACTAAGGAATTCACAATAATCCTGGTTGCATTCATGTGAAATATTGGCTAAATATTTAGATATAGCATTTAGCAATAGCACTTAGACTTACAAACATACTGCTTTACAGCCCTCTCTAAGCAGTTTACAGAGTCAGCGTATTGCCCCCAACAATCTGGCTGCTCATTTTACTGACCTCAGTAGTTTGGAAGGCTGAGTCATCCTTGAGCCAGTCAGGATCGAACTCCTGGCAGTGGGCAGAGTTAGCCTGCAATACTGCATTCTAACCACAGTGTCACCATAGCTATATAGATACAGCAATGGATATTGGAAAGAACCTTGCATGAATACCTATGTAAATACTCTAATTTCACACTTGTTCAAACTTAAAGATCTTTTACAGATCAGCTGGCTTCAAGCATGTGTGCTTTTTTAAAAAAACTGGACTGAGAATTACATCCTCATCGGGTTCAAGAGCCTTATGTATCCCAAGCTACTTAAGTTTCTTTTAGGTCAAAATTTATGGGAAATCTGACAATGAGCTGATGAAGATGAGGATGATGAGGATGACGACGATGATGATGATGACGACACCAATTTCATTTTTCTCCTCTGTTTATAATTTGATTTGAAAAAGTAAGTTAATATTTACCACTTACTTTACTGAATGGGGATGATTCTCTCTCTGCATGGTGTGTATGTGTATTTGTACACATCCACATATATATATATATATACGCTATCTTGGCATGTCAAACCTAGTGCACGTCTACGTATCCTGCCTGTCTGCCATTAAATTCAATCTGCAAAATACTCCCAAGGCACACAATGACTCGCTACATTAGCTCTTTGGTGAACAGAAGAGCCGGTAATGAGATGAGTAAGTAGACTTGTACTCCATTCATCATCCTGTTTGCTTCAATATAAGTGTTCTTTTATCAGCAGTATTGGTACTGATGTCATCATGCTAGGCATAAATCACAGCAAATGTGACAAAGTCCTATTAAGGGTCACGGTCTAAAATCATTATTGACAAATTAAAGACCACAGTTAGCCATTTTTTTTCCCAGCGTATTCTCAGCCCGAGATAGGCCTAGCAGGCCTGCCCTGAAGAATGCAGATCGGCTAGTCATTTATAGCCCGGAGTGCCTGTCTGCATGGAACACTTTCGCTCTACCTGCGGTGAAGAATACGGGTAGACTTGCAGAATGCATGGCTTTCAGCCATTACAACCTGACATTCACACAAACCACAGAAGAGCATCGGGTCAAAATGTGCTGGGATAATTTTCAGCTTCGTTAAGACTGAAATCTCATGCATCCTACACTTAGTCAGACAATAAAACCACTTTGATTCACTTGGTGGTGTTAGAGGTGTGCTACTTAGGAACATGAATAAATGTCCTCATTCATGAATGCTGCTGAAAATGTGTGTGTATGTGTGTGTGTGTGTGTAGTTTCACCAACGAGCCCAGGGACTCCAGAATTGGTTGGAGCCTATCAGGTGTCTTATTTATCGTTACCAGAGGGAGGAGGAAGGCGTTACTGCTTTTTAAATTATTTTTATCCTGGGTTTTTACCTTTGTAAGCCTCCCAGAGCCACTGAGAGTGAATTGGGAAGCCATATAAATTTTCATAAATAAATAAATACAATCGTCTGGAGTGAATGAATGAAGATTAGATCACAAAAAATCAGAATCAGAATCCTTGATTGGCCAAGTGTGAATGGACACACAAGGAATTTGTCTCTGGTGCATATGCTCTCGGTAACAAAAGAGAAAATATATATGAAGGAAGAGCTAGTGGACTGAAAAGAAGGACAAGACCAAGGAAATAGCGGTTGATGGTATTTATGGGCTTCTCAGAAAGTGCTCAGAGGTGAAATGTTTAAGGAAAACAACTAATCTCTGTATGAATCTGCAGATGGATGTGGTGGAAGCAACACCTACCACATGTAGGGCAGAATGTTATGGCGAAATGAAGGGAAAGGGGTTCGTTAAGATCAGCTTTATCCACATTTCCTTTCCTTTTCTCCTATGTCCTGCATTTACCTTTCTTCCTTTACAATTTCTTGCCTTCTTTTTTGCACTTAGGGCAATGTTGCATGCCCCAGAAGGGAATAGCCTGACAGGTACGTATGTAGGCATGTAACCGCAGTTATAGAAGCTTCAGTTGACACATCCTGAAACAAAAACCATCTGCTGGGGTTTGTCTCTCACTTGCCAGGGTCATGCCACTGAAATGGTGAAAATTGAGATATAAAACCCACCTCTGGCCTTCCACTGAACAACAATGATGTAATGGTGTGGCAGGAAAAGGGTGGCTGGCGATGTTTCATCATAGGCTCTTCTTTTTTTTAAATTTGGTTAGGCCATTCTTGGCTTTTCAGTCTCTCTTCAGCTCTGCAATTCTGCACGTTGGGCAATGCAACCCCTGTTCTTGGCATAAATTACAACAACGGGAAACAATGCCATTAAAGCAATCTCACATTTACCGCTAGTTGTGTGCGCTTAGTTTGGAAAGCTGGAGAGCTGCAAGAGTTCAATTAAAAACTATTTAATCTTCAGCCAGTAGGAAGAAGAGAAAGGCTTCAGGAGAGTCAGGAAAGATAGATGCACTTGTGCACACTATGATACTATTTGTATCCATTGGTGTTCTTCATCTTGGACTGTGGTGGCTGGGTTCAACTCATTACTCTGCCATATACCTCTTGAATAATAGAATAATTACCTCCCAATCTATTGGATGGTGAGAAGCTATGTTTGGCTCTGAGGACTTTTTGGAATTCGACGGGCTGCAACTGGAGGCCTATGGGAACAGTGAAAAAGGCAAACCATGGGGAGGGTATCTGAGATAGAGAGACACGCTTTTGCTTTCTCCAAGCAAGTGAACAATAGCAATAGCACTTAGACTTATATACTGCTTCACAGTGCTTTACAGCCCTCTCTAAGAGGGTTTATAGAGTCAGCCTATTGCCCCCAACAATCTGGGTCCTCATTTTACCGACCTCAGAAGGATGGAAGGCTGAGTCAAGCTTGAGCCTAATGAATGATCATTAAATGAACTGTTGTAAGTCGAGGACTACCTGTACTCTTATTATGAAGTTATAGTAGTAGGCTCTTGCAAGTCTGAATGTGCTTCCGCCCTTCCTTTTACATTTTTGCCCCAGACAAAAACCCTCTTATCTGTGAATTACCTTGGTAGTAGCTCTTCCTCCTGTTCCTCAAGGTCATTCCTTCCATTCTCTACAGTAATGACTGCATTAATATTTTTTATGATAAATCTAACAGACTTTTTGTATCTTAACCCACAAAGAGGAGTTCGATAAAATGTAAACCAGCAAAATTGTACACCATTCCTCTTTTACACAAGAACTATATGCGCGCAAAACCATAATTGGCTAAAATGTACTAAATTGGCTCTCTTCCCTTAATAGCACTCATACCTGATCGAATAGACTCTCTCAGCATCACTCATCTCAAATTAAGATAAGTATTGGACAGAATCTTATTGGATAAATTACATTACACTGTGACTGTATCTTTAAAGAAGCATTAGCTTTATAAAAATGTATCTGAAACTTACTACAATTTAGCAATCTAGGCGACTTTTGAAATTATAGCAATAATTTGCCCACACTGAAGATGCTCTTAAAAAGAAGTCTATTGTTTGCTTAATAATTTCCATAGATCATTTTTAAACATTTCTTAAGTCCGCATATTAGCAGTAATCAGGAATTCGACATTTAAAATAATTGGTTGAGAACAGTGGCTAAAGAAGTATACAGGGTTACTAATATACACCAGGGTTTAAGCTGACATGAAATTTTATCTTAATTATCAGACAAATTTGTACTCCCACTATTTAATTCAATTTGCATGCATCGGTAGACACTTATTAAAGGTAATATTACATCTGTCATTTTAAGACTGGTGAGAATTTTATCACATGAGCTGCATGAAACAGACACTCTAATATGCAATGAATTCTTTTGTAAAGCTTAAAATAATCAGTATTT
>JANHJO010001757.1:132750-144236 GCA_032468235.1 Pseudoxyrhopus heterurus | reverse complement strand
GACCTTCTCCGTGTGGAAAACTACCTGTAGGGGAAAATTCAGGAATCTCCAGCTTGAATTAAAGATTTCTATAGAGCACATACAAACTTACGTGCACACCGGACTTCTGCTTTATATATATAGATATACAGGTGGAAACTTTGCACAGAGTTCGCCAAGTTATAAAGTTTGCATGTCAGTATTTTTCCTCACTCATACATTATTGTTATTAATAATAATATATATGTTTGCATCAGATGCTGTTTTGCAAGAATTGTAACTATTGTGCCAGAGGGCTACATAGAGATGAGCCTAGGTCATTCAAGTTTCCTTCTGCAGCCTACATTCTCTAATATTCATAACACATGCAAAGTAACTACGCACATGCCTAAAAGTCTATATAGATCTTTTTTTTTCAATCTAGCCACACATCATCATCTAGGATTTTGTGAGTATAAAAAACTTTACATTTTCATTACAAATCAATACTGTTAAACGAGTATGATAAATTGATTTGCTCCAGAAGTTAAAATGACAAGTGTAGAGGAGAAAGCATAAGCTAACATTCAAACTTTACCCATTTGTGAGATATTTCAAACTAGGGGGTGGGGACTCAAACACTTTTAAATTTTCTGAAAAGCAATTTATTTTATTCTACCTTGCAAGATCAGAGGCTAGGGTTCTTCTCTTTCTAGGGAAGAGATGAACAGCCTCAGATCCCTTAAAAGTAAACTCTTTTCTGGATTATGAATCCTCCGCAGGAAAAAAAATGGCATGAAAGAATTCCAATCTGTTATTGTACAATATTAACCTATATTACTAATATACCCCTGGCCCCTGTCCAGTTCCCAATTTAACCCCTGTCTGGACTTTCCAAGGGTGGAATTTCATGACCTCAAATGCTAAACTTACATCTGAGGTAGCATCTGAGCCTGACAGGAGAATTGTGAGAAATGTTCTATTAGATTTCTCTTTTTAAAGACAGAGTCCTTTCTGATTACAGAGGAGGGGACATCAACAAGAGCTATAGACTGTAACATTGCATCCCAGCTATGCTTAAAAGAACCTATCTGTAGCTTTGGTTGGCAAGAGCAGCTAGGAATATTTGGATTATGTTGTTAAAAGTTAAATATTAAGGAAATTTTAATGTCTATGTTTTTATCCATAATTCAGTTTTCTTTCTTTAAAGCCATATGGTCTACAATCTCATAAGTGAGCAAAATAATACATAAAAGCTAAAATTAAGCGAGTACAGAAATGAAAAGTTAAATCTTAAATAAATGTATGGTGGACACTTGTCATTTTGTGAGTGGGGATAATTTTGGTGTAGAATCGTGTATGTTATGTTTTGTGTATTTGCATACATGTTTTCATGCCTGTGATGGAATGGATTCAAATTTTGATCAACATAGGCTGATGTGGTATAGTGTCATCACTATAGGAAGATCTATCATCATTAAGGAAGAAACCAAATCAAAGAACCCTTCAGCGGATTGAGATTTATGAAATAGGAGTCTTGGAAGAAATGAATACTTCTAGGATGTATATCACCAATTCCTAAAAGAGAAAATTTACAAACTATTTACTATTTTCTTATAATACGTCAAACCCAGCAGTAGGACACTTTCTAGATATTTATAAATGTTTTTATTGCAGTCTTTCCAGGAAAAAAAAGATGTCCAGGAATGCAGGACAAAGCAGTGCTATTTGGAAGTATGGTTAAGCTTAAAAATACATTTCTCGTTTTGTTTATGTCAAAAGTGCTATTGTCATTTGCAATGACCAATCTGAGGAAGTTGACAATTTTTCTCCAAAGCTAAAGCGTCTCAGATTCATTTATGTTTCTGCAGCATGTATACCTAAACTCTAAATGTTTTTCTAGTTGCCAATGAGATGGTGACTTAGCCACCCCCAAAATAATAGAAAACAATGAAAAGGCTGAAAATGTCACTAGTTTTTGGTAGTCCCATATGACATGAAATGTCATGACATTTCAACAATAGCAAAAACTTTTGGTGACCTCATATGACATGAAATGTCATGACATTTCAAAACTAGCAAAATGTTGGGTGAGATTGCCAAAAACTCAAAAATCAGTGATTGTGCAATATTCGAGAGTGTATTTTAATGGGATTACTGTGGTATTCAGAGGAATTGTCATTATTAGCTTCTGGGATACACAGATAAATTAATATTTTTGCAACCGTGTTGTTTAGCTCTCATCTATTGTATTAAATGTTGGTCTTGTGATTTCAAATTCTCTGTGCAGCTTGAATAAAACCACTACTTTAACTTTATATAGTATAATTTTTAACTGGGAATTGCTGCCTAACAGAAAAGATGTACCAATTAATCTCTCCTAAACTGTAGATAAAAAAAACTCCAGTGGTTCTTTTAGTTTTAAAAAGTGCAGCCAAGTCACTTGCTGCTTTCAGGGTTTCCTCTGCATTTGAGGGTTAAAGGCTAAAATGAATGTTGTAAACATTGCAGACTTTCAACTCCTCTTTTACTCTTCAACACTTTGGGAATGAAGCCTTTAACAATGCCACACAAAGCCTAGATTAGCACTGAAGCAAGGAAGGTGTGCTCTGCTACTTTAAGAAACACAGATGAGACTGTTGCAGAGCTAGGTAGATTACAGGATAACTTGTCTGTGGAAAGGCAGCCAAGGACTGGAGTCTAATAGACTAAGTGCTAAACAGACATGTGATGACCCTTGCAAGAATCTCTTAGTTATCATCTAGCTATGTGAGTTTGGTTTTTTTAGATATCATACTCATCCGTACTGAAACATGAGGAATGGCAAAATGACGAGAACTGTGTTGCAAAATCACAGTGCAAACACCCCCTTTTCATACTTGCATTGCAACATTACACTCAAGCACATAAGGGACAGAGATTGCCTTGCCATATTATAATGTCCCTTTTATCACTTTCCCACCCATGCTACTTAGTCTCCCCTTGTAGCAGAAAGATGAATATGGAAGAGAGAAATATACCAGCTAAGTGTCAGGGTGCCAAGTTTGGACAAAATGAAAGGTAGCGAAAAGGAATATTCTCCACATGCAGCTTTAAGAAGCATAAAGATGGGTCTTCCCCACTTCCCAGTGTAAAGCACCACAGTATGTTAAACACCAGAGTGATTACTGAAAAAATAATAGCCAAGGATGGGGATTAAACGCTGCAAGAAAAATCTTGGAGAGCAGCTCACGCTGAAGTCTTACACTGATCTTTACAGCTATGGGCAACTATGTCTATATGAAATAAATTATTCTTATCGTCCCTAAATTAATTATTTGATGTCCTTGCTGCTGTTGTTAAAACATTTGTTAGTTGCCTTTCCAACATATACGGGAGTCCACATCCCCTGGAATGAAGAAAAATAAAAGTAGAAATAGAAATAAACAAAGAAATCATTATACTGTAATGGAATAAAGCTACATTATTAAAACCACTCCAGACCATCATCACCTGTTAAACAAGAGTGATAGAGCAATTCATGGACACCATTTTCTCAAGCCAAATGATTTCCGTCATCAATGCCATCATGACAGCAGCCAAAGTGCTGTTCCAGGCAGGAATTGTTGGAGTAGATGTGATCTTTCAAGAATGGAGAGAACTTTTCCTTGGTGTCAGAATTTCAGTCTCCTGCAGATTGAATACACTGAAGCAATACAACCTAATCATGCTGGCTGGCCCTAACTCAGCCCCAGGCCTGTCTCTTCATCCAAAGACCTGGAAGGATCTCCTGCCTACATGCTTATAACGTGCATAGATCCAGGCCAGTAAAAGAAAGAATAGTGTTCAAATGTTCTTTTGGAATGCACGTCTTTTAGGATTTTTCCAGGGGGATGGGAGCAGATGAAATAAATTCCCTTCAAATGCTTAAATGTTTTCACTTTCTATTGAAAACTGTCTTTAAAAATATCTTGCTTTAATCAACCCTATGTTCTTCCCAGCTGAGAGCTTGAAGTGGCTCTTGGGTTATATAAGGCTGGGAGAAGATAAATTTTTATAAACTGCTTTGCTGAAATCTGGATGTTCTAAATCTTTTTCTGGGCTGGCTGGTGGCAGAAAAATCTCTATATTAATTTGGACTTCATAGCTGTCACATGATATGGATACATTCCAAAAGCTAAGATACAAGATTACTCTTTAACCATAGGACAAACCAGCAGGAATTTTAATCAAGACAATATCCAATAATGAATAAAGACTGGATGTGTTTGGAAGTCATCCAGAATACACATTTGGGAATTTTAATCTTGATCGCCTTTGATTTTTTTTTAAAGAAAAAAGCTTTTTTTAAATCATGCCATTTTGTCTGCCAGCAAAAAAAGAGCCATCTAAGGTATTAAAGTGTTTCATCTGAACATACATTGAATATTGCAAATCCGTCTCAGTAATTGATACCAGATAAGTTAGAAGTGAATCCATGCACAATACTGGAAGAGAACAAAATGTGGCTGTAGGTATATGTATGTGAATGTGCCTGTGTATCCATGTGAATTACAGATTCATAAGAGAGGAAAATGTTGATAATTACTCTTCTAAATGAATTGGTTTTCTGTGGTGATAATATTGAGCAAATTATTTTTGAAAGCTCGTGATCACTAAACCAGTAGATGTGCTAGGATCCAAGAAGAAGTAGCAACACTTATGAGAAACTACTACTCTGGAACAAGATTTTAAATGCTGCAATTTACACAGAGTCACATATATGATGGGTCATGTATTTTGTATAAACAGGACTGGGTGATAAAAGGACCTATTACGGTGGAGTGGTTAAGGTTTGAGTTTATTGTCACCCATGGAAATTCACAATCTGACTTTGGGCTAGTCACTACCTCTCAGACCATCCTCACAGGGTTGTTGCTATGGAAAAAAATAAGAATACACATAGCCTTGAGCCCCTGAACAAAAAACGGGATGTAAATTTAATAAAATTCATGATTATTTGATCTGAATTATTCATTCAGTATGATATTATTCTGTAAGATAGTCTACTGTACTGATTGTAAATTGTTGGTATATTCCCAATATCTTGGTGACATTCAAGAGTAATGGATGTCTCCATAACTCCATAATCTGAATTTGAATTTAGCCTATTCGCATTAATGTTTGTTTTAAAGGATACATACAATGTGAGTAGTTTTCCTGGAATATGACCATGTTATAATATTAGTTATGGAAAATATCATACTCTGCCTAGTCTGGAAAACAAGACATTATAATCCAGAACACTTGTGGTAAGAATGAAGAGAATGAAATGTTGAATGAGCTCCCTCATTTTAAATTAGTCCAATAAATAAATAAAATGAAGGCACAATATGTTCCATGCATTCTTGTTTTCGTCTTTACTTTTGTTTATGAAGGGCAGCTTAAAAACAGCTTCCATTTTTTGTATAGCCTTGAACACAGTTGTCTACATCTTTATTGCACAAGCCCATATAACAAGAGTTACTGCAACTATCACAGTATACAAGCCAGAAATCTTCCTGAGAATCGCTTGTTTATCTGAATTCAGTATACTAAACCTTCTTCCATTTCTCTCTAGGAATCAACAAAATAGAGAATGATCAGCCTCAGTGGAACACTAGCATAAGAAAGTTTAGCTTTAAAATCTGTAGAATTTCCACCATCTTTCTCTCTATTTTATCCTGTTCAGTTTCACTAGCTGTTGCTCTCTGGATCAGGAAAACACAGCCTGAGAACATTAAGGCATGTCCTACCATGCCCTCCATCTTATACAAGGAATTACTCCATAGTAATATTGCACTTTTTTTTCTCCTTATAATACACAGTTGAAACAAATCCCAGCAACTTCAGTGACAAAGCTATTGCAAACAGGCATAAACTGAATGCTATTTTATTTAGAGATCAAACCTCCTGAATACTTTAGAATTTGCTATGGTTTCATCCACAGAAGTCCTGCTGAATAAGTTCAAAAGAAAAATTAAGTGTTACCGCTCCATCTTCTCTTGCCCAGAGAGCAATTCAATATGAGGGCCGCTCAAACCCAATCAAGGAAATGGAAGAACTAAAAGTCCTTATAGTCTGAGCCAGCAAATTCACTTCAGTGAGCGCCTCTGGGGGAGATCAGCGTCTTCATTCTACACTGGGGCTTGAAGTTTGCAAGTTTGAAGTGGATTGAAACATTCCAGGAAAGCTTTCTGAGACTCTAAAACTATGTCCAGCCAACATCTGTTTAATGGTTTCATTACTTCCTCTAAAATTGTCCATGGAAAGACAGTAACAGTTTCAGAGCTTTGTTTTCTTATTATGATGGCCTTGACAGACATAAAAATGGATAAGAAATAGAGACAGACAGAAAGATAGTGATTATTAAAGATGTCAGCTTCGAGGTTCAAAGGGTTTAAACAATTTTGTCCAGTTTTCAGATTACTTTTAGACAAAAAAAAGTGAATAATCAGAAACATCAGCAAAAATGGAGCTCCTCTGATAATGAAATGATGCAGAAATGATATCTTGGTTCATGCTTGGAAGATGCACAAGAAAACTTGTGTTCTTACATTATAATAAAAGAGTCCCTCAGAGCAGGGTTTTTCAAACTTTTTCAGGGAGTGGAACCAATTGGTTAAAAATAAAAGCCTTGTTTAAGTGGCAAAACTCTAGTAAACATAATATTTGTTGCATTTTTTTTACACTCTCTCAGAACCCTAAGAATCTCCAGACCCAATATGAAAAATCTTGCCTTAGACCATTGGTTAGCTACAGTTAAAAACCAACCAGATAATACAAGGCTAAGTCCAGAGGTTGAGGGGTACGTGCATTATTAGACTTTTGCAAAGCTGTGCTCTGGGTCTAAAGCTTCAGTATGAATTCTAGTAAGGTGGGGCTAATCAAAATCCTCAAAGTATGTTACAGAAAACCTTCCCCCTCTTTCCTCACACCTCTCTTGACAGAAGCCAAGTATCCCTGGGACTCAACCTCTCTGGATGCAAAAGTTTAAAAGCCTTTTGCAGGAAGCTATAAAACAACTTAAGCCCAGGAAGGAATGCAGTGCATATTAAACAAATAGGAGAAGAAGCTAATAGAGTTATATAAGTTTCCAGGAAAGATATAATCAAGTGTGTACAATATAAAGCAGAAGGTTCATAATGAGGAAGGGGGTGGGGTGGAAGGGGAAAAGCTATTTTGTAGTAGCTTGGTGAACTTTGGCTGAACTCTGCTGTTTGGCAGCCTTCAGTAAGGACAGCCTAGGATGAGGCATTAGGGCTTGAATCTGAGAAGCTGACATCAAGCAGACAGCAAGACATGATATCTTATTTTCCTGAGCTGTGCTGACATAAATTGAACTCCACTTATTATTTTCTTATGCCAGTAAAAGCTGTGCTTGGAATTTGAGCATTTTGCTTGCAGATGTTAGGAGGAGGACTGCTTTGTCTTCATTTAAATAATTTGCAGATTGGTTGGAAGCATTGGAAGATAAAACTCATTTTTCATTTGAATCCAGTCCCACGAGGAGGGTAATAGCACATTTTGTTGGGTCTTTCCAAAATTCAGAAGCCAGAATTCTTGCTGTTGCATCGAGTGAATGCTTGCCTGGAAGATAATTGACTATTTACAGTACACTGATCTTTAAATAGTTTTCATCAGGAAAGAGTTTGTTTGTTTGTTTCCTTACTTGCTGCTTTTTGGCTTCTGACTACTTGGAAACACTAACACTGTCATCAGAATGGCAAAAGCTGCTTTAGACATCTGTAGTAACTACGGGATCTTTAATTTCCACACATTTATTGAGTGTATTCCACCACTGAAATCAATTATATTTTCCTTCTGTGAATTCCATAGATAAACCATCAACTATAAGAAAAAAAACAAAAAAAAGTTTATTCCAAGGCATCGAGATAATGAACTATAACTATATCCAATAGATTTGTTGGTACCATTTTTGTGAAGCTCTCCTTTACTTATTAAGAGAAAAATAGAAACAATAGAAAAATATCGGAATATAAGGATACTATAAATATAACCCTTGTTTAGAAGACTCAATATTTATTGTTTGGGGGGGAATGATGAATATTTGTCTCATGCGACTTAGATTAAGTGATTAAATGCAAGTTTGTTCTCTAACCAAAAGCCAGTTATTCCAATAAGTTAAATTTCTCATTCAGTTTTTATATCCAATTTTATCACTTCTTTGTAAAAGAATGGTATGGTGCAGTAACCATACAAATCATTAATATCTTAATTCTCATGTTCCATAAAACACTCTCAGATTTTTTTTCTTTTGGTTATGCTGGGAACTAGGGGTAAACTCAACAGTGAGATGTGGTGGATACCTCAAACAGTTTGAAATAAATTAGTTGCAATCATCTTGCTGCTGGAAATCAATTTAGGAGTTGGATTGTATGCTTATATGATTTAGGCTTATTCAATCGTTGTCATCTGTTCATCTGAAATTCATAAGAATGTCAACATGGTTTTAGATTGATTACAGCTTATTGAGAATATATATCTTCTTGGTTGTATTTATCAAGATTATATTTATCCATTCTTTTTGGAATTTATCATGGCAACTGGTCTATAACTGTAATAAAGATTTGATTTGATTTGACAGCAACGATTCTTATAGATCCTTGTGCAGAGAACATAGAGAAGAGTTTGTATAATATTAGAAAGATAGCTTTACATCTGATATGAAATGGAGGATTCTCTTTCTTGTTAACAACTGCATAGACAAGAGCTGTACACAAAATCAAAGTACACTGGATCCAATGTAGAGATCCTTTCTGAATGGTTAGAGTTAAGGAGATATTAAATGGAAGCAACAGGGCAGTATCATGTCATCACCTTATTACTGCCTTCTTAGCTCAAACATGCTTTTCTGACCCATTGTAGGTATCCTACAAGCTCTGGAAAAGGTGCAGCTTTTTTAAGGAACAGGTGACCAGCACAAATAGGAACTCTACATTGGATCAAAAGCATCTTCACTTCTCCCCCCCCCCAACAAAAATGCAAGAAAAAAGACTTTTGTACAAACTTATCCATTTTTCAGAATGCTTTGTCTATGATCAGCATTTATAGGCAGGGCTTGGACAATAGAATTGCATGTTCATTAGTATTTTAAAATATAATGAACTTGAATTTTGAAGATGAAGGAATTTCAGACTGATTATTCTAGAACAGGGGTGTCAAACTGGTGTCATCACAGCAGCATCACATGACATATTGCAATTTTTTCCCCTTCACTAAACCGGGCATGGGCATGGCCAGTATGTGATGCATCCGGCCCGTGGGCCGCGAGTTTGACAGTCTTGTTCTAGAATAACACTTTATCCTTTTACTATTTAATTCTGCTGCTATGGTAAGAAATAGTTCTGCTGTATGGTAGAAGTAGTTCAGTAATAGTGAATTTCCATTTCATTTATAAAAACAATCTCCATTATCTCCTGGCATGACTAGAGAATCTTACCTTAAAACCCTGAAGAATTGCTCTTGAAAATGCCAAATTAGATGAACAAATGGACTAATAGCTCGTAGATCAATTGCCTGATAAGTCAACATCCTGATAAGATAACTTCTAATAATTATAAGATTCTATATTAGAGGGATAGGCTCATATTCTAAGCCAGTTTGGTCTAGCAGTAAAGCAGCAGGTGACTGTGAGTTCTAGCCTGGCCTTAGACATGAAAGCTGGCTGGGTGACTTTGGGCCAGTCACTCACTCTCTCACACACTTCCCAAATCACCTCACAGGGTGTCGTGGATAAAAGAAGAGAAAGAAGGAATGTTAGATATGTTCACCACCTTGAGTTATTTATAAAAAAAAATAAAGGCAGGATAATAAATAAAATAAATGAATTCAGAATATTAGGGCAACACTAGCTTATTGTTAGTACTATTAACAATTCAAATACAATCAGAAATAACTATAAATGAAATGAACATTGGCAATGGACATTTCTTTTTCAAAGAAGACACTGGCATGAGGAAAGGTAGAAAATGCAACAGGACTATCACCAGGAGAAGATGGGCACCAGGAGCTGCTTGGCATCTTATAAGGAAGGAACACAACCCACATTAACATTAAATTTAAGCTCAAATCCTAATGGGGGAAGGTTAATGAGGCACCTTGCAACCACCTGCAACAGTGAGTTTAGATGTAGGATAAAGGTTGACTCACCAGAGCAACTACCCAACGTTCATGTTTTCCTTAAAAGTGCAGCAAGAACAGCAGGCAGGTGAATATCTGAATGTCTTTGAAACTTGGAGGGATTCTTTATGTCGGTAATGGTTCAGAATTCCTTGGTCTATTTCAAATGGAGAGTTTTGAAGACACTTTGGTTTTGATTACTTTTACAAAGTGTCTTTTCATCCTTGCAAATGTCATCACAATTCCCCAGGCTTTCTATGGCCACAAGGAATGGTACTTATTTATAAATTCCCCTTGTTCCATCTAGTACATTGGTGATGATGGCATAACAACATCAGTGTTTTGGATTAATTTTTTTCAGCTGATGCCTGAGTAAAAAGTACAATCTTATTATTGCTAGCATCTCTCTCAAGATTGCAAGAAAGGAATAGTTTTAAATATTAATTTTGGCAGGTTATTTTTTGAACAATTTAATGTTATTAAAATTCATAACAAATCTGAGAATGGTGAAGTTCATAAAATGTTGTAAGTGCTTTGCTATATATTTCACTATATCATGCTTTGATTTTACTGCATCTGCTTGTTTTAGTCATGATAAAATCATAGGATTAAATAAAAATTTATATAGCGCTAGAAATAGTTGAGTGCTTTAGACAATACAAGAGAACAAATCATAGTCCTAAGAAGTTTTTAGTCTAAATTTAACACCCAGGCAACAGAAGGGGGAAATTATACACGGGTATAAATAAGAATCAGAAGAGAGTGGTTTCAGTTGGTTTTGATTACTTGAGATACACATTTATGCAAGGGTGAAAGCAATAGAATAGAACTGAAATAAACATGGAGCTCATATTCTGGAATTTAGGATCAATAATCGGGGCAGGCAACATTTCTGGCTCTTTGTTAAAAAAAATTAAATCTTCAGAGTGGTGACTCCAAAATATATTCAGCCTATATTTAGGAGAGGTTTAATGGGTAAAATGCATATGTTGGCTTAGCTTAACCTTAATAAAATTCCTCCATTTCTTACCCCCAAATATTATAACCCAGTACATAATTCCATTTCCATGTTCATTTCATAGACAAAAATATCTTCCATAATTTCCTAGACATGTTGTTTTTATTTGCTTGCTTCTGCTAGGCAACATGTTGCTCAACTAATGCCCACAAAAATTATGAGAATAAGACATCAGTTTACATTACAGCCCCTTTGAGTGAATGAAAAGAATGCATAAACAGACATATAATGAAATGCTTGTATAATTTATTGCTACATATTCTGTGAACACACTATCCTTCTTCTGTCATCCCCATTTTTCCCATTGTCAAAGAATTTTTAATAAAGTGAGGGAGAAATAATCTATGCTAGTTGTTAAATGCTGAAGGGA
>JANHJO010001757.1:107829-120666 GCA_032468235.1 Pseudoxyrhopus heterurus | reverse complement strand
TTCTTTGAAAACTGGCTGGCTCTGCTGGCACTTTGGAAAGCCTTAAAAAAAAACATGGCTGTTTTCCCAGGCAAAGGGGTTGTCAGGCCAATAGAGCCTGTGCATTGGATGTCATTGTAGCAACTGTTGTTCTCTTCATCTGCCACTGTTTGGACGCTAATGCTATATTATCAAGATCATTATCAATGATCATTATTGCTCCAGAGTGAGTTTTTTTTGTTAATAGCACCAAAGTTGCTATTGCAAGATGGATAACCATATCATTTGAAATAAATGCAGTGAATAAGACTGGTAGAAAGGATAAGAAGGGGACTAAAAAAATGGACTATTGGTGCTAATGTTTTGTGCAATCATACTTAAT
Source organism: Pseudoxyrhopus heterurus (assembly GCA_032468235.1). Classification (NCBI taxonomy): domain Eukaryota; kingdom Metazoa; phylum Chordata; class Lepidosauria; order Squamata; genus Pseudoxyrhopus; species Pseudoxyrhopus heterurus. The sequence goes on along the minus strand of JANHJO010001757.1, from coordinate 120,305 downwards.
ATTTAAAATTAATCTCTTGTACAATATGGCTAATGCTGGGAAAAGTGGAAGGAAAGAGAAGAGAAAAATGAGTAACAAGGTAGATGGACTCAATTACTGTAACAATGACTTTACCATTGGGAAACCTGAAAGAACAGGTTGAGATACTCTAGATCAGGGCTGTCAAACTCATGGCCCGCAGGCTGGATGCCTCATGCACTGGCCATGCCCATGCCTGGTTTAGCAAAGGGGGGAAAAGTCCCAATGCGTCACGTGACGCTGCAGGTTTGACACCCCTGCTGTAGATCATCATGGAAAAAATCTATGTGGTCGCTAGGAGTTGAAAAAGACTGGATGGCATGTAATCAATCAATGACATGATATGATTGCATTGAAAGCCTTCAGATCCAGACAGGTAAGATATTAATTTCCTAAAGGCCACACTGAAAAGCAATCAATAGCAACAGATAGAAAGTGCTACTGTTATAAGCAGCAGTGGCCTCCAAGCAATCATGCTTCACAATCAGGCCAGTCCTAGGGATGGAGAAATGGCCTGTCCCCAAGCTCCAGAGAGCTCCAATGTTATGCTGTTCTTCATGCCTTGCAGTTGAGTTGGAAGAACTTCTGGTGCAGAGGAATTACCAAATGGGATCACAGCTAGGATCTGTCCAGTGGTAGAAACAACTCCTGTGGAAGTACTCCTGGGATTTAAATTAGTCACAACCCAAGTCCTATACATTTCAGAGTGCTGCTTAGAGTTTTTACTTCATTCCTTGGGATTGTTCCTCTGTCTTAAATCCAAACGGAACTAGTATATCATGATCCCAAAGCCCCTACCTTTCCTGTAGACATCCCACGGCTTCACTTGCTGGCTTCTAAGGAGCTCTCTGCCCTCACAGGGATTGTGCTTTGCCTTGATCTTTAACACGGGAAGCACCTGCAAAGACACACCCGAAGAGGCAAGCAATCTTCATGTAATTCCTGTTTCCCTAATTACATCATGTCTACTCTTTCTGTTTCAGCCATAAACTTGTGGTTTTCAAGAACTGAAAGACTAAAATGCAAGGTGGGGGCAAAGGGGAATCTGGCTTATGGCATTTCAGTTTTCATATGGTGGTAAACTCCACTAAGATTGATTATTTAACCACTGTAAGCTATGTAACATTTGTCCCTAATTTGCCATAACTGCTTCATTTCATCTAGTTATACATACATTTGCTTGTGTTTCAAAACAATGAATCACAATTTAATTTTATTCCTAAGAAACCTTGTACTACATAAGTTTATGACAAACAAATTTATGGTTTAAATTATTACAGAACCTCAGGGAACTTTCTTTCACAATCAGTGGCATTTAGGGGAAAGAGAAAGAGAGAGAGGGAGATAAAGTAATGTGATCTTAGGCAAGAGCAACATTAAAAGCCTGATTTCCTAGTTCTGTACATTACAACTAAACTTTATGAGCATTACTTCAACTTAGTTTTTAAGGTGTGTTTAGAATAAAAGTCATAATGGTCATCATCATATATTTACCTCCTTTTTTTCCTTCTTAAAAAGGACAACACGTGCCATGATGCAGGCATACATCATGAAAGCCTTCATACACTTTACCAAACCTAAGGTCACAACAGGGGCTGCCTCAACTTGAACCTCTAAGTAAGAATGGTCCTTAACTCGATTTGTGGAGAAAGGTATAGTTCAATAGAAGTCAAGTAAATTACAGTAATGCAAAGTCAGAACTGATATTTGGGTACCAAAATTACTAAATTCTACTTTTCCCCCTTGTGTCTGCCTCTGACTATTCACCAACCAAGTTTCTACAAGATGTTTCCCTAACGGTCCGTCTGAGCCAAGGTTGGTATGTGGTTCCCTCCTTCTTCCATCTGGGTGACTTTTGAACGGTGTCTCAAAACAGCTTCTACTTTTGTTTTCCCCCCAAGCCTCTCCCTCCCTTCATTCCCCCTCTCCACAGTTCATGGCAGACTGTTACCTCATAATAGCGGCTCATAAGTGAGCACACAGTAAGGTGGCAGCTGACAGTGGCATTCATGGGAAGTCAAGAAGGTGGATTGAACTACTTGACCGAAGGCCCATCTTTTACGAGCATGCATTGTATGTATGTTAAACAGTGAGTCTTTGCTCATGTGGTTGTACTCACTGTCTTGACTTTGACACACATACCCATCCAAATGCTCATTCGTCACAGTTATTGCAACACCAATACAGATTATGGGGGTACTCACTGGTCTGAATATTCATTTCAGTTACTGCAGATTGAAAAATTAGAAGATAAAGTTGGCCATTTGTTCTCTTGTTATATGATGGTCATTCCTAATAAGAGAGAGACAAATAGTAAGTGTAGGGAAAGGTGCACTACTTTATTTTATTTTACTTAGTTTTATTTTATTTTATTTAGCTGGAAGCCAAACTTGTGTTTTGGATAGCATGCTGAGTAGGCCCACTCAAAAATGTGAAATGAAGCCAGGAAAAAAATCAGGACAAAAATTAAATGCAATTAAACTGAACTTAAATTCTCATAGAATTAACATTATGCTACATGAATGATAGATTTAAACTGAACATTGTCCACACACAAATAGATACTCATTTTTATCACCATTAAATATTATAATTTCTATTTACTTTCAAGGAGGCTCTGAGGAAAGTTTTGGGGAACTGCATGAGGCATTGGGACATTTACTTATCTAGGCAAGAAACATTAAGGTGACCTCTCCTGGAGAGACTGTTCCTGAACATTACAGTTTGGGAGAATGAATACCCAATGACAAACATTGCTTCCAGATCAGATAAAGAGCAGCCACCCAGTTGAAGATAGGTGTTGGGTAGCAGATGTCCAATGACTATTGCAGTCTAACTTTGGTCTTTATATAGTGTTGCAATTACTGGGTGAGGCATTTGAACTATGATTTCACTGGCTGATCATTTTTATCAAGAGAGGGACAGGTGAACCAGTGCTGTTGATTCTCCTGGATCTATTATTAGCCAGTGTGTGTGTCCCTTCAAATCAGCATTGATGGCTGCAGTTTTCTTGGCAAGGTTTTTCAGAAATGGTTTGCCTATCCTACTCTGTTCAGAAAGTAAACAGTGCTGAGTTTTGATGCCTGTAGTTCTGTAGACCAAGTCAAAATGACAATTTCATAAAATATTTTATCCTGTGGGTGTAATGGACACATTGTATTTATAAGTAATAATTATTTTAACATTATTTTAATCTTGAGAAATGTTCAATGTTTGGACTTCTATTCTAGTCATGCCCTGATAACTATCTGGGTTTTCAGAGAATTAGAAGAAACAAAAGTGATCCTTTATTTGACAGATCAAGCTGTTATTGTTCCACAACTATAAGGAAAAATAACCACTGAGATCCCATAGAAATTATACAATATAATTTATTTTTATGTGTAAAGTATGTTGTATATTTTTTTATATGCACACATGTTGAAGAAATTTCTCACCCCAGGAATTTGTTTAAACTGCAGACCAGTTTGAATTCTTAAATTCCAGTTCAAATTCTTTTGAAATATAGATTGCTTATTACAGTACCAGATGCAGCAAAGGTAAACCTGAAAAAGGGACAGAGATGCAACCCCATTATATAAAATTAATGAACATATAGTTATGCAGATTAGAATTCACATTTGATTGGATATAGAAAAATAATTGGGTATAGTTGGGATCAGATATAGCAGCCTCTTTTGTGTAGGTGAACTAAGATTTGAATTAGATTCTATGAGTTAATGGGTAGAATCACAAAAACAATGATGCACTGAGGACATATTATGAGCTTACAATAACTGCTTTCCAGATAGCATAGTTAGGTGTTGAATCACAGAGTCTGTGGTCATCTCCTAGTACCTTCTGATTTTATCCACATTTGTTGATTCTCTAAATGTTTTCTGGCTGACCTGACAGTTATTGTTCCTCAAGTCCCTAGGAAAATAATCAAGGGTGGGGATGTTTTGCTTGGCTTTATTTATCTGAACTGGCACCATGTTTTATCCCACATGTGTATGCATAATTAATACATTTGTGTACTTTACTTTTATGCATGTGTATGCACAAAAATACAAAATACTACAGGGAAAGAAAATCAGTGAACCATACATATTCAATAAAAATAGCAGTGTCAATTGAAAAACATTTAATTAAAAAAACTTGCTTAACTGCCAAAAGTGGAGAAGCTTGGCCAACAGTCCTGAGATTTTAAGCAAGTATGAGCACAGGTACTGAAAAACCCATCTTATGTCTCAATGGCTTTTGCCACTCAAGCAGAAGGACCGTGCAAGTAGTTTATTAAACTGCTGGTGTAAAGCAGGGCTGTCAAACTCGCGGCCCAGAGTTTGGATGCATCATGCACTGGCCTTGCCCACATCAGGTTTAGCGAAGGGGGGGAAATGGCACAATATGTCACGTGACAACTCAAGCACCCCTCATGTAGAGGATAGAGCCTTTCCATGGGGTCTATGTGGGCAATGGAGACAATCTGAGGCATTAACTAATAATTAGGAAAAGTCTATTCTATAAAGCAGTCTTTCCAGTCTGGTGCCCTTTAGATCCATTGAGGTAACATCTCCCCCAATTCTTCAGACATCATGGTTGACATCTGGTTATGCTTGGTAGGGCTTTCCAGTCCCCACACATCTGGAGAACAGCACATTATGGAAGACTTGCCAAATTACCTGAGAAATCAGAAAATTTTATATGAGGTGGTTGGGAAGAACCATTGGACCCAAATGGTTTAGGGTTTTGTGTCATCAGTCAACTTCAAGTCCCAAAAAATCAATGAATCATATCCCATATCAATAACTACTTGTGAGTTTATGTATAAATGATGGGATAGTTTATATTTTTCATTGCATTCTTTATCGTTATCATTATATCATTATCCTAAACTCCAGACTTGCATAGTCTGTTGAAATAAATTTAAATACATATATCCCCATCAACTTGTCTTCCCAGTAAATAATTCTTCTACTTAGCTAGGTTTATGAAGCCTTCCCTAATTGATTGTGGGCTTTGCATTTCTCTAACGCAGAAGGTGATTTGTCTTCCCTAAGCTTGCTACCACATCTTGCCAGCTGAAAAGGCCTTAGAACAAGCAGCTGCATGGAGTAGGCACATTATCACTTTGATTTAAAAGCTGTCTGCAGTAATGAGCTCTACATAACCTTTTGCCCCATTAGATTTCTACAAAGGGATCTCACCGGCTGAAGGTTAAATGCAGATCACACAGGCACACAAGAGAGTTCTCCTGAGTAGATTTTTCCCTTCAAATCATAGCAGAAATGTAAAAGGCTTGCCAAATCACACCTCACTTACTTTTAAGCAGTACATGTGTTTTAACTTTGCACCCATTTTTCCACTGCAAAACCTAATGTTAGCCTCTGAGGACTCCTGCATGGTATTAGGAAAAAACAATGTGAGCATCCAAAGGAGCGAAAGAAAGCAGTGGATTAAGGATTGATTTTTGCAGAAAGCTTACAGAATGTTGTATTTGTTTTGTTTTGTGTTGTTTTGTTTTTTTTAAATCTGGCAATATATGCTAAGGAGCATTTGTTGCAATCAAAAGCCCCAAATCCCTTCCGGGCCGGTTAAAAGTACAACCAGCTTGCTTTGCTTTTATGTATGCACCTGAACACCCATCCGACAAGGGCATTTTTGTCATTCCATGGTAGCAAAACAAATGCAAGGTTTGATGTAGCCTGCACATATGGCTGTGAAGGGCACAAAGTAGATTCATCCTTTTTGGGGGGGCTCTGGATTAATTTCATGGTCTTTGCTGTCCAGATGATTTGCAGAGAACACCCGCAGAGAACAGCAACCTGCTGGGAATCATCATTGCAATAGGGTTAAAAGCTGGGCAATTGCTTTAAACAATGGCACATTGTTGTGCTTGAAACTTTATTAGCGTCTTTCCTCTGTGTTCTTTATTGGTATTTGATTAGCTTATTATAAGCTGTAATTGGGTCCACTTCTAGCTCTTTTCAATATATGCTTAATAGCCCTGTGCAATATTAAGAAAACAGAGGGAGACAGAAGGGCTTTTTAAAGTCCTGCTCAGTCTGATGCTAATATATGACACCATCACTGAAAACTCCTCATTTATAGTGCGTAGGAAGCTGTATATTTTCTTACACTATATTAAGTACCGTGCTGCATTGTGTTATTAGGCATTGCCCTTTAGGAAGAATTGCCAACCTCATTTTGGATGAGCAGGATCAAGAAAGCTGTGGCATTTAAAATACGTTTTTGTATAATCTCCGGCTGTAACAGCCTTCATTCCATTCCCATTAAGCATCAACAACTTAAGAAAATTCTTTATGAATCAGATTGAAGAGTCACCAAGTTAAGGAATAAGTAAGCAACATGGTGTCTAGAGATACCATCACACTCCTTTCCCTGTCTAATTTATCAATTTGCTTATATGAATAAAACTGACATGTTCCAAAACAAAACATTTATCTCTGGTATCATTTACAAAAATACCATGGGATCCCATATCGTGATTTATGGCTTTCCATGACCAGTCAATGCCACTTTGAGTAAGTCCCAGAAGTGAAGTTTAACTGTAGCTCAGTGCTTCAAGTATGTCCACCTGTTAAGGTGATAGGAAGTATCTAAAGAATCTCTATCTCACACTCACTTGTAAAATGTAGCCATGCTATGATGCATGGGCACACTTAAGTAGAATCTAAACACCAGGTGAAAAAAGATTGTGTTGAAATTGAAGTATACTGTGACTCAGCAGATGCAAAATAGTGTTAGCTATCAATAGAGAAGTGACACTGTGCATCAAATGGCTTTCAGGCTTCTTCCTTTCTGACCTGCGTGCACACATAAATGTGGCTTGAGAGATGCTTTGAGACCACTGTTTCAATGTACGAATTTGGGTTTTAAACATTAAAAAAAACCTGGGAAAGTTGCAAGATGTATTCGTTTTGTTGGGGGACTCTAAAAGGATCACATGTGTAATCAAACACATAAAAGATAAAAAATAATACAATGCAATCTATCTAAGATATTCGTTTCAATTATTCATAAATGCATAATAACTAAATGCATAGCACCATACAGCTTCCGGGTATTTAATTCACACATCTCTAATTCCCAAATGCCTGCTTAAATAACCAGATTTTTAACTGTTTTCTAAATGTTAATAACAAGGATGTAGATTTTATTCCCAGGGAGACCTATTTTCATAGGCTTGTATCTTGGTCCTGTCTCACTGCATGGTGGGGACATTAAAAAATGTTCTCTGCTGGCTTTCTGAGCTGAGCAGATTTTATGGGAAGAGAAATAAATGTCATAGATAAAGCATGTTGCCCACAAAGCTTTATATTATATCAAAGGGGATGGTGGACAACTCTTAGAGTTAAGGGCAATAGAGAGAATTTGTGGGGTGGGCCGGAGATATCCATGAGAAAATGGACTGAAATCATGGGTTTCTTAAACCCTCCTCACTTTTATTTGTAGACTGATTTTCCCTACCTCCCAAATTCTTCTGCCTTATTTAATAAGACTACTGACTGTAAGTTAATTACCAAAATAAAGTGTAGGACTGAAATTGAACAAAAGAGATGTAATTTGTGGCTTGGGCTCTAGCTATACATCCATGGTTTATACTGATGTGTAGTGTGTCATTTTAAAGTAGGATATAAATATCATAAATAAAAATAGACATTCGACATTGCTGATAGCATCCCGTGACATTTTGTGGAGGGGGAATAGTAGTACTGAGAAATCTACATTCTTTCCTTTTGATATCAGGGTATAACATCACAGTCAATATTTCTCTCTCAGCTAACTGTAATAGATCAAGCTGACCTAATTGTGAATTATGACCCCTTCTATTTAATGGGAGTCACCTAGTTTTTTTCCCAATTCACTAATAATATATTAACTAAAAAACCAGTTTCCCTGCATATGGATATACCTGTACTCATTATAAAAGATTTTCATGCTGATAGTGTTATGGTGCAATGGTGGGACTGGGATGCACAGTGGCAGAAACTGGATAAAAATGTCTCTCAGGAATTAGACAACATGGTCCAAGTTCCTGTGTGTACTATAGTGTGCGCTACATTAGGTTTCTTGGTCAATGTCTGTTAACATGCATATTTCTGAATTGTGGGGAGGTGACTGAGATGGCCTTTTGCTGGTTCTAAGTCAGGGGAGGGAAAAAGAATGAAAGTGGTCCATAAATGTTAATACAAGCAGAAGAAGCTTCTGAATTATGAATGACACCAGATTTTCAAGAAACGTTTCTGTTTGGTAACCTCAAACGGAAAGTCGCGATTAAAATAAAATTGAATGGATATGTTGAAAAGATAGATATTGTCATCCTTTGAGAAAGCAGAATGAGAAGGGATCCATTGCCATCTCAAAAGAAGATGGTGTTACTCCGAGTTTTGGAGAGATCTGGCAGGATTAAGCAGACAGAAAGAGAATTCCAAGATCAGACTTCAGCAGCAGTATCTCTGGAATGATGATCTCTAAAATAAGAAGGACCCGTCACATTTCTATGAAGATCTCCTGTCCTGGTGTAAAGAAGAATTCCTGTTCTAATCTGTATTTTTATCTATCCTTGAAAAGAACTAAGAAAGTGATACAGAAACTGCGGAACAGGAGAATACGGAGCAGCTCCTATTTTCGGGTTTGTGTTTGTTTCACTCATCTGCACTGACAGTGGCACTTGACCGTGGCTTGTTTCTCACCTTCTCACATGGTTTAAGATCTGTTATTGTGATGTATTAACTGTGCAGCTGCCAAATTGCTAGTTTAACCAAACTGCAAAAGTCATTGACTCCAGCAGGAATTTACCCTGAGAGGCGTTTCCTTTTTGCGTTAATTTTGGGATTACCCATGGATGGTAGAAAAGTTGTCAGCTGAACACTTACGGCAGGAAGATAGAATGAGAAAATGCAGCCAGGTAAGCATTATGCACATATGAAGGATGAAAATACGGAAGGAACATAAACTTGCATGCAACCCCTCCTCCTAACATTGTCTTAAACTGGGCTTTTACATAGGTACATACAATTTGCATTTCTCATAGTGAGCGCCCAATTACATATTCTACTCTTTTAAATGTCCTCACTTGGCAATGTACAGAGAAATGGATTTCATTTTGCAATTTCCAAGATGTTGAATTGCAGTTCCCATTATTTCCAGTGCAAGGAAGGAAGGAGAAAAAATCATTTTTCCAATGCATTTCTACTTAATACAAAATGCAATTAGAGTACATATCAATATTTGCATGCTGTTTTAAAATGGAATTCTTCAGAAAAAGGTTCACATTAATTATATTTTATAAGGTAAATTTGTGAAAAATGCTCAAAAGAGAAGATGTGCAAAATGAATATATTAAGAGGCATATTCAGAGGAATACATAATTATATTTAAGTTTTAAACCAGTCTTTTTTGGAGGGGGGAAATGGGGTAGAATGGATTTTAAAAAGGGAAAGGAAGAGAAATGAAAGTGAGAAAATGTATTTGTTAAACAAAGAGATTAAGAGGTGAAGAAAGTACAATCCATTATATATACCTATTGGTAAAGTTCATTTATACAGATACTTGAAATGATACAGGCTTTATTACAATACTGAGCCAATAAATACATATAATGTATTAAGATCTCTTTGCTTTTCCATTATCAGTAAATACATTTTCTGACATCAGTAGCAGTAGCAAAAATATAGTTTCAAAAATCAAAGATGCTTAAACTCTCTTCTTCTAACTAGCCCTAGGACTTTTCCTCTATTTTTCCAACCTTTTATTCTTGTTACCTTAAAATATTGGTCTTCCAAATATATTCACTGTTTTAAGTTGTCACTTACAAACACTTGGGTCTTCACACCTGGCAGGATGGGGAATGTCTCACAGCCAAGAAAAGCAAAGAGAGATTTTGAGGGAAAGGAATAGGAACAGTTCAAAGCAGGTAGAGAATAACAAAGCTCTGATTTTCCCCAAATTTCAATTTTTGAAAAGTAACCCACTTTGAAAGGATGGAGAGAGGAGAGGAGAAGACAGAGCAGGATTCCATGAACATGAAAAAATTTGGCAACAGGAAAAAGACTCTGGCGTTTGTATGGTATCCAGCTCATTATACTTACCTTTGGCAAACAAACAGAAAATACTAAGCAAGAAAGAGTTTCTAGTTAAATGATCCCAGATGAACTTCTCAAAAGGTATTATAAAAGACATAGATTGACATTTGCAGCCTGCTTTTCTACTGCCATATCATTCTAAAAGGCCTTAATTTTTAAAGAACTGAATAAATATTCAATGTTGCTGGTAGAACAAGAAGGTCAGGGGAAATTAAGTTGGAATGAAACAGTTCTGTCCAGGCCTTTCCAAATTCTGCTTGACCATTACTGATAATCCACTTTGATACTGACAGTGAAATTACAGTTCAAAGGCTTGTAGACAAGCCATGGATAGGAAAGTCTTATCAGTTTCCTGTTAAAAGTAACAGGCACAGCAGTGTTGTGCATATGTGACCAAGTATTAGAAGAGGACAAGGAGAAGAAAAAATGACGATCCTTTCATATACAGATAAGCCCAAGAAAAAAAGTCAATTATGTCCATAACTTTATAGACATGATACAATCTCCATTATCTTTTACTATATTGAGTAAGAGATTCGTGCAAACAGATCCAAATGTTAGATCTGAATTTGCACATGCATGAAAGTGCTTCTTGAATGATACACTAGCTGGATGCCTAAATGGGCATACATTTCCTGACACTAGCTCTGCAACTGCTTAATTCATGACCAAGAAATTATCACAGCTGATGAAATGCAATTCAGCCTGCAAATCAAAGCATTCAGTCCTCACCATTCAAACTAAGGATCTGGGACGGGGATATAAGGGGGCCAAGAGCTCAGGGGGTGGAGTAATTATGCAAAGTGGGTGAGACTATATCACTCATAGAAGCAAGAACAAATTTGTATTCGTCAAACGTACAAATGGAAAAAAGGACATTTATGTTTAATATGGACATGAGTTAAAATCCATACTCCAGTCTCTTTACAATCCAACTGTCTTTTGCTGGGTTATACCAGGATATCATTCCTGGGGTGTAAGTATTGAAATGTGTCACGTTACTAAATCTATCAATCAATCTTTAAAAGCTCTACTTAAGCTGGTTCTTAGTTAAACCCAGGCTGCTTGGCTATGTCAGCAAAAGTTGGCTGTGCAGATGATCGCCATCACTTGTTCCAATTCTCATTCAACTTGTAGGAGAGGTTGAAAAGTAGTTGAAAGATGTTGCAGAATGTGAAAAGCTTTCTAAATATATTTCAAGCATACAAGGAATGTGTGTTGGAGTTGGGGAATTAAAACCTGGAAGTAGAGCTGATTAAAATCTAAATGTGAGCCAAGGCTAATTGCCCTTTTTTTTTTAATATGTTGTCATATCAACATTCATCTCCCTGTTTTTGTTGTTTTCTTTTCTCAGCTGTTCTTTTGTAGGCTACCGTCCTGCTTTTCCTCCCTTTTCAATGCCATCTGTCCAATTTGCCCTCGTTGCTCTTGGATCCAGTGTTTATGGAATGCCTCTAATTTTTCCCAGTGAGGTTATGATGCAGTTTGGGATTGCCAAAGCACACATGAGCACAAAGGAAGTTTTGGAATGGGAGGAAAATAATACTGGGCAGAATCAAGGCAATGTATTGAAAGAATAGGGAGCATAAGTCACACCTCTTGTTTGCATTCAGAGAGCATGGAAAAAGCCACAGAAATACATAGGTTCCCCATGTCCTCTGGCACCATTGCATACAACCCTTTGCAGATCCCCCTTTACTAGAGGCCTCTGGGTTTCTCCATCTGGGTGGGAATCCTGACTACTTTTGCATGCAGAATAAATCTCATTTTCCTGCACAGCGCATGTGCAGCAGGGCCACCATGTATCTGTGACTGAAGGCAGATTTAGCCTATGCACTGGGCCACCTCTGAACTCATCTACTATGAATAGTGTTATTTTAATCCTCTGCCTGGATTGAACATAGCCCTTTTAAAACAAATTTTGAATTAACATAACCTTGACCATGCCAGGTCAGAACGTTAGCTCCTTTATTTCCATTCTAATTATATTAGGGATGGAAAATCTGATCCCCTTCCCCCCAAATGCTTTGAACCTCAGCTTCCCTGTTATTTTTTCCATCTTTCTAGTAAGGAGCAGTAGGTGGAGTAGTTTAAAACACAGGGAAGAACCAGGCTGCCTATTCCTGGTTTGCACTAATTAATAGCTGTCTTTCCAGGATACCCAAGAATCTTCCCTCTCCTGCTGCAGAAATCACGGTGGAGGGAACCAGTTTTGTTTGCCTGGAAAGCATGCACTCTGCCACTATCCTACAGTTCTGTTTCCATCAATGTAGCCTTAGTGAGGAGTCACCCTGATTGTTGGGGGCAATATGCTGACATTGTAAACCGCTTAGAGAAGGTTGCAAGCCCTGATAGGCGGTATATAAATAC
>JANHJO010001757.1:20051-32301 GCA_032468235.1 Pseudoxyrhopus heterurus | reverse complement strand
GGTAGTTGGGGGGGGGGAAAGTTTGTCTCTCAGTTTGTGCATAATTTCTGCAAGGGGGAGAAAATAAGCATTATTAGATGGACTGGATTTTTGGTTGCCGTCTGATTCTCAAGGGAGCATTTTTATACAAATGACTACAAATGAAAGTCTGATTAACTTTAAAATATTTAGTTCTAATTTTTCCTTCCTCTAATTTGAAAGAAGTCATATATTTATAAATGGTAAAGTTGTAAATAGAGCATGTAAAAGAAATCTCCTCTGCTTTATTCATTTCTTTCTAGCAACCTTTTCCTCACTATTCAGCCTCTGCCCAACAGTTTGTAATGGTTAATCTGGCTTGATCCTAAAGAAACTTTCCATTAATTTATGTAAGCAGAAAATAAAACACCACACGATATTTCTGGCTAACGCTGCCAATTTAAGTCTAAATGTTTAGTCCACAGTGGAATAATTGCATTAGTCTTGAAAAGCCTTCAGTAAAGACTGTCCTAATCAGATTTTTAATTTAATGCACCATCAGCTGTTTTTATGATAATATTTAATCTGCTGAGACAAAACTGGTGCTGTCTGAATATCTATAATTTTGAAAGAGAGATTGGGTTCTAGCCATCTCCTCCTTAAGGGTGAGACATTGTTCATTATAATATGAATAATCTATGTGAAGGGAGAGATATTTATGTTTGCCTAACTGTCACGGTCCAAAAATAAATAATGGATTGGATTTCTCTTTCAATTCTTAACCATTAAATCTATGCAATGGGCATTGTGAAGAATGGGTGAAAAATCCCATGCCATTATTGTGTCAGTTCTGAGTACATAACAGCTGTTGATGTACACTCAACCATTTTTGTTCAGTTAGGGATGTGCGCATTCACAACATACTTGCAGTTTGTACTATGGATAATCTGTGGATGAACTCATTGTGAGAATGGCAATGTCTCCATCGTATGGACTGGAGGCAAGCCTTCGTAGACCCCAGTCAAAATTACTTATGAGGCTCCACTATCTATTCTCCAAAGTGATCAGATATAAGAGATTTCTACTCTCCATTCCAAATTTAGACCTGTATTTGTGTACATGTGAAAATTAGGGGAATGGTGTGCCTGTATGATGTGCCTGTATGATGTACCTGTAGTTCCCTTGAAAAAAGGACAGCCTGAAATTCAGTGATGTGCTCACTGTCTCAAAAACAAGATCTCACAGAGTCAAATGTAGTTCAGTGCTATGTAATCCTGTTGACATTTTGTGAGCAGAAAGAACATCTACAAAGATGGTGAGATCCAAGTAAATCACTTGGCTAGTTACAGCAGAAGGATATGGCATGGACTTGTGGATAAGAGAGAGTCAGAAACAGTGAATGAAAAAAAAAATCCTTGTTGATGTGTTGCAGGTTGCAAGAGAATAGTTTCCTGGGGGAGGGGATTTCTTGGGCAAGATTTACATTAGATTTATTTTATTATTATTATTATTATTATTATTATTATTATTATTATTATTATACACTTTCATTTATTACATCACATTTCCATTTCTGCAACAACAGTGTACTGTTATATCAAATCTCATTTAAGTATACATTAGATTTCTTTTGAATTCACAGTGAAGTATCTCTGTAAATCCTCCAGGATCATGTTCTAAATTTCTACAAACCACTGTGTGCACATGCCACTGAGCAGCTGAATTTCTACAATTTCCAATCTACAAAATTTAAAAAGTATCATACAACTTGTTAATATTGCGAACTTGAAATGTTATGCAGTAAAACATACAAATACGATATTGAACTTGCTTTCGCAGAAGCACCGATACGGATCCAAATGTCCCTAGACAGATATTGGACAGATACATTATGGTCTATCATGTTTATTTCACCATTTAGTATTGAAGATAATGATCCAGGCATGAAACCAAACATCAGAAAATTGATGACCGTATAATCAAAGCAAAAGAATGAGAACTTATTAAAATAAATTCCCTACTCGTCAAAATAAAATAAAAAAATCCCTTTTATATAATATCACAAAAGAAGTCAATTTCACTTAGAGCCATATTTTTTGAATGTTTCTTTTGTTATCTTTCTGGATAAAAAAAAAAAACACACACACACATTGACCCTGATTGAAAAAGATGAAACTGATCTGTTGTTGTTGTTGTTTTGCATTATATATTACAAAGTGAATTTCAAATCCTAACTTGAGGTCACTTCTATCTATTCATTCAAGCCAGAAGCAATATCTGCTGAAAAAGAGATGGGGTTTAAAAAAAAAAAAAGCAACTGGAAGGATCTCAGCAACAGCAGGACTGTGAATGTGTAGTGCCAATGTGAGCATGTAAAGATGGTAATATATTTGTCCTCTTTGACTCTACACAAGTTGGAAACAAAGCTTAAGCATGACTTGATTGCCTGCTTAATTCTGAAAATACTAGTGTGACCATTGTAATCGCTACAAGCTAGGATGGCAAGATAGCTTAAGTAAAAGAACCGTCTCTCAATACTGTGCATCGACACCTTTTCCTTCCGACAACTCCTGATTTTGTTGTTGTTGTTGTTGTTATCTCCTTCCATTCGGTTGCTTATTTCCTGGGAATGATGTCAAAGAATCTTTTGACGACTTTGATTAGCTTGTTCCAAAGCTTTCCCCTCCTGCCCCCCCACCGCCCACCCGTCTCCTCCTCCTCTTCCACCTGTACTTCCTCCCAATGCCTTTCTATCATAAATGTTGCATTACTCATTGCACAACAATGCGACATAAAATTAAATAAACAATTTAATTAATTTAATTAAAATTAAATATTAAACATATTGTGCAGGAGAATCCCATGTCTTCAATTTAATTGGGCAGGAGGACCCAAAGCAGTTTGGGTAACAGTGAAAAATAATTAAAAACAACAAGTATGGTCGCCTGTGGGCAGGAAGAATCCTCGAGAAGCTTTCTCCTGAGAAAGGTTTCCTTAATTAAAACTAAACTAATCTTCAAGAAAAGGAGAAAATGCATGCGCGTACACACGCGCAGACTTGATAAACATTTTATAATACAATCATAATTCCAAAAAAATGATGTGTGAGAAGAAACTTAAATTGGTTCCTTCTGCCCAAAGATGGAATCATCACACCTACGACCAAATGCAGAGCAGCACACTCTCAAAAATACAGAGACGACCTCAACAAATCCATGGTTTTTTTAATCTGGGTTTTTTTTATATATATCAGCTTGGGAATGTTGGCTCATTCAGAATCCTCCTTCATTCTTCCTGCTGGGGATATAACAGCAGTTGGGAAAATACAGTAACATTCTCTTTTTTCCCTTCTTTGGAGTAATGGGACTTGTTTGTTTTTTACAAGCTTTGTTTAAAAGCCACACCAAGCTTCCTGCTGGCAGGTGGGTGCTTCAGTTATATTTTCATATGCCAATAATGAGAGCTGAGCTGAACCTTTTCAGTCATCGCTTTAAACACCATCCATTCATAACACAATGTACTCTCTCCTATCCGTGAGGAGAAAGAACAACGGAATTATATGCCAGCGTCCTATCAATATGAAGCTGTTGCCAAATACCTGCCTTTTTCACCAGCCACAATGAAAAATCTCAGCACCGGGAAGAAGTTGGACACCCTCCCAAGGTAGCCTAGTCTGGAAGCCAGACCTCAAATAGCTCAGAAAGGCCTCCACACACAGAAGGAGGTACATACACCCACACAAATGCACAGAGCCCTCCATTAGCTTTGCCAATGTTGACAGGTTTTATAGGCCATTTCAAAAACAAATTCCTGCTTTCAACATATTTGGTTCTGGCATCAACTGCAAGAACCTATTGTAGCAGTAGGGTTTTAAGTAGATTCATTGAATATGCCCTAATTAACATTTATGTGGGACATCCCAACTTAAGCTAATATTTCTCTGGCTTTGAGGTTACTGTTTGTTGGAAGGGTGAATATGAATATTCAAGAAATGACTTGTGTCAATCTAAGAATATGTTTTGCGTGGGCATCTTCTCACTGTTAACTCCTTCTTTTTTTGTGTGACACATTCATCTCATCACACTGCTCACACAAAACTCAGCTCTACAGTTTGAAATTTGATTAATATTTCAACTGTGTGGACTAAGGTATTATTTGTTCTTAAAATATGGGTTGTGGTAGATAGTTAACATACTGCAAAAAAACCACTGCTGAGCCATTGGCTTCTTTCAATTCACAACATTCTTACAGCCGATAACTGTTGATGTTAACTTTCAAAGATTCTTTCAAGGATTTTTTGAGAGTAGCTTTTAAGCTTGATGTTTTGTTGCCATTTTCTTCGGTCAATTTTGAAGTTAAATTTTTAAATGGTAAAACCACCAGGATTCTTCATATTGCTTTGTCCTATGTGGTGCAGCCTAAGGCTTACTCAGAAGTCAATCTCACTGCGTTCAAGCAAATTGCAATATTTGTTTGAAAAATGGCCATGTGTCTCTAAAGATCTAATTCACACTTTCCATTAGTCAAAATCTGGATTTGGATTTCCAAAGAGTTAAACAATTGCTTCTCTTATTTCATCAAACCATCTCAATGTGCCTCTCTTTAATCCTAGGCAAACCCAAAGGTGATGAGCATGCTGAGTGCTAAAATGGAACCACCAAAAAAAATAAGAGAGAAACAAATACTGATGGCCTATATTAAGTAGAAGTGGAAAAACCTGCTCGTCTTCAACCTGTGAGCTATAGCAGTGCCTCTACAGCACACTTCTGCTGATATTCAGAACACATTACCCAATCACATACTCCATCAGCATATCAAGCACTTCTTATAAATCACAGGTGTCAAACTCGATCATGTCACGTGACATATCGAGATGTATCATGGTGTTTTTTGCCTTTGAGGAGCTGGGGTGGGCGTGGCCTGTGCGTGACTCATTTGGCCCGTGGGCTGCCAGTTTGACACCCCTGTTATAAATGTTACCACCATTACTAAAGAGAAAGTGTGAGTAGGATGGAGAATCAGATGTCTAACCAAGGGAACGGGAATGACCTTGAATTCTATTGTCATCATACCTATGGCCAAATGGACAAATGTTTTTCAGTTTAAAATTGGTTTGCATGCCAACAGATGTAGCGTACTTCAAAGGAACCAGCTATGCAACCAGTTTTCCCAGTCTCCTCCAATTATTCTTCTATTGGTTAATATCTTCCCATCTTGAAATATTTTTAAGCTAGAAAGGGCATCTTTAAATAAGTAAGACAGTCTATAGGATGATGTGCTAGAATAAGACAACCAAGTCTAATTAAGACATTGATAGTTGACCTTAAAAGATTTACCTAATTTTAGTTGCTGGAGGTTGAAGAGCATTCATCAACAACTGTAATGCTTGGTATAATATTTTCCTCTTCCTAAATTGATGTATATAAATGCACCTTTTCAATTATACAGTTGACTCTGTCTGTTGCTATGATTTGTGTGAACCAGTCATTTTGCACTGGACTGGAAATTATATCTGCTGTAAATAGGACCACAACTTCTTGAAACCTCTGTGTAGAGCTACATAAATTCCACAATTGTGCTCCATATTTCCAATGTAATTTTCTGAAACTCTCAAGTCGCTTTTTTTTTTCCAGTTTCTAGTCTTCAGGGATGCTGAGCTAGATCTGAGATGTCATAGCTGTGTAGAGGGGAGCTGTGTAGACCTCAGAAATAATTCCAAGGATTTTCAGATCTTGCTCAAGCCCAACGTTTCTTTGGTAAAGCATCCTATCTTTTCTCAAACTGTGCAAGACTGCAGAAACCAGAGATGCCCCCACCCAAAAGAATCTGTTCATTAAAGTTAAGGCAGCTTTTAAAGCAGCCGCGTCTTTTTCCCAAGCAGGTGTAAAAGCCTTAAAAGTATCACCTACTTTGCCTTTTTGTGAGAAGAATAGTAGAAATTTATAAGGGGGCGTGGACAATATTACAGTATTATATTGTCAAGCGTTAGAGCTCATTTGCATATTAAGAAAATTGTACTATAATTATTTAGCAGAACAGGTCATGACATGGCTACAGAGAACCCGAATAAATACTGATCACATGCAAGTGAGGTAGAAACTGAGTTGTCTCAATTACAGGCAGTCCTCAACTTACAACAGTTCATTTAGTGACCGTACAAAAGTTACAACGGCACTGAAAAAAAGTGACTTACAACCATTTTTCACAGTTACAACCTTTGTAGCATTCCCACGATTGTGTGATCAAAATCCAGGTGCTTGGCAACTGGGGCATACTTGGGACCGTTGCTGTGTCCCACGATCATGTAATCCACCTTTTCCAACCTTCTGACAAGCAAAGTCCATGGGGAAGCCAGATTCACTTTACAACAGGGTTACTAAATTATCAACTACAGCGATTCACTGAACAACTGAGCCAAGAAAGATCGTAAAATGGCGCAAAACTCACTAGACAAATGTCTCGCTTAACAACAGAAATGTTGGGCTCAGTTGTGGTCATAAGTCAAAGACTACCTGTTCATAAAAGAATGTACATCGTTTGACAATGATATGTATATCTCAAATGATACTTTTAACAACATCTTTTCAAGAATTCAATTTTGCTGGTCTTAGACATCCCCCCAGAATTCCAGAACAACTATGATTTCTTATTTGGGCCAATATGGAGTAATTTGCCCCATTTTTGTTCTACACAATAGGCTTTTGCAGCATGCACAAAAGAGGAAGCAATGGCTCCCCAAGCCAAACCTTGCTATGGGTTCATCAGCCTCCATCTTGAGTGCCTCTGTCATACATAGTTTACTTATGGCTACCGGAGCAGCAAAGTGACATATGACATCTCAATGTTTACATCTCATGAAGAGATTATTGTGGATGCACATGTAGGGTCTTATTGCATTGAGAGTAGTACGGATCATGTTGGAGGCCAGAGGAAACGGGGTTAGCTCTTTTTACACACGCAGAATCCTTTGTGTGTTCAAACTGAACCAATGCATATTTCATAGTCCATCAGGGCACCCAAGGGTCTCCTGTCTTGCCTGCAAAATTAATCTAGGTTTTCCTAATACTACTAAAAAGCTTTCTTAACTTGGAACTTTCAAATACATCCTGTGAATTCTCCACACTGGGAAGATTTGCTCCCCAACTTTTTCTTCTAAGGCCAAAGATCAGATATTGTCTCTGTGATTTCCAGTCTCCTGTAGTTCCTTTGGAGCCAAAGCTTTCTTTCCTTATTGGCATTAGATGCGGTCTCCTATACCAGTACAGCCACAATGCAATCACATTTTAAAATACCCATCTTTCTCAGTATTATAATCAAATGATAAGCATTTATGATCACATAATAAATATTTCTCTGTGATCTGTTTTAGGAGTGAAAATAATGAGAATCAGGGAGAGAGATTGATTCAGTTTCTTATACTGCCCTTTGCCATCAAACTCCAAAGAGTTTACCAAATATACATTGGAGCATAAAACACAGAGCAGAACCTAAAACCAATATGAAAGTAAAAAAAAATTCTACATATAGTAGGGAGGAACCAGCTTTTGGCATTTTGTTTTCTGCAGCAGAAACATTTTTCTGATGCCTGCAGTGTCCCCTTTTCTAGTCTTTTTTATAATGTAATGTAATGTAATAATATAATATAATATATATTAAAAAGACTAAAAAAGACTACTATACTATACTGTACTGTACTGTACTATCTATAAACTATATTATACATATACTACTATATATACGGTATAATCTTTTTACATTCGTATTGGTTTTAGGTTCTGCCCTTTGTTGGTTCTCTGTGTTTTGTGCTTCAATGTGTAGAAAGCAAAATGCAAAAAGCTGGTTCCTCCCTACTTCACCATCACAGTTTGGGAGATCAGAAGATGCCTGTGATATATGGACAGCTGGATGTTGGAGTTAACATTCCAACCAGTTCTTACTTTATGCAGATCTGAAATAAAATAAAATCTACTCATTCTTAGTCAGATGATCTAGAATAAAGTACAAGTGGCCCTCAACTTTCAACCATTTGTTTAGTGACCATTCAAAGTTGCCTCAGCACTGAAAACAGTGACTTATGACTGTTTTTTACACTTATGACTATTGCGACATCCCCATGGTCACATGATCAAAATTTGACCGCTTGGCAACTGACATGTATTTATGACAGTTGCGATGTCCCAGGGTCACGTCACGTGATCACCTTTTGCGACCTTCTGACAAGCAAAGTCAATGGGGAAGCCAGATTCACTTTAACAGCCATGTTACTATCTTCACAACTGCAATGATTCATTTAACAACTGTGGCAAGAAAGGTTGCAAAATCGAGAAAACTCACTTAACAATTGCCTTGCTTAGAAAGAAATTTTGGGCTTAATTGTGGTCATACATCAAGGACTACCAGTATATCATTTACCCTAGCCTTCTCTGTGATACGCAGTTCTTTTCAGAACCCCTCCCCCCACCCCTTGCTCTGGTGTGCCTTTAAGAGTCAGCATTGTGAGTTATTTCTAGTTTTGCAAACTGTGGGCTTCCCCAAACCTGACAAAAGCTACTTTTGGTCCAAGGATTGGGCAGGTTCAGTTACATAGGAGCTAACATTTGAAGAGTGAATATCTTACATTACTATTTATATCAAAGCAACCTTCTCTTATAACTCAGAATGATGTACCAACCATTTGCAGAGAAAGACTAAATTAAAAAAACGCAAGACAGATAGGCAGAAAAAAATATCTTATAAAATAAAATTTGAGAGCATTGTTAGTAGGAAGATTCAACAGAGAATTAAAATAACACAGAGAATTAAAAGTCTACTGAAACAGAGGAAACTATGAATTTCTCCTCTGTATGGACTTCCACAGTTGAGATGCTGCTACTAAAAATGTCTGCCTTGAAAATTCTATTCTAATTTTTAAGCATTCTCCTTCAATTGATTGGAAAAGAAATAGCTATTGAAATAACTCTTAACAAGGAAGGGAAAAAAGTGAAATGTTCATGCATGGAAGGAAGCTTCCCGCAATTATTTCGCTGAGAAGAGACCAGGTGTTGTGTGAGGTTTTTGTCATGCATTGTACAAATTTTTTCTCCAGCAGTCTCCAACCTCTGGCTTCTTATGTTTCAATTAAAATCCATGAAGTGCTCTCAAATTCTGAAGTAGAGGCAGCCAAAGGGCTGGAAAGTGATGGGCAAATTATACATCCTCCACTACTTTGGAAAAATCCAAAAATTAGAAACAAATTGCAAAGAACTGTAAGAACAATCTAGGGAAAATGGGGAAATCAGAGAACACAGGCTGATTGGGGAATTCTGGGAATTGAAGTCAACACATCTTAGAGTGGCCAAGGTTGAAAAACATTGGTCTAGAACAGCCACTAGGATTTCAAAAATATTCCATACAGACATTCAATGGCACCAGATTTTTGTAGGACACTCATCTATGGATTTCCCACAATGCAGACCTGAACATTACAATGGGATTCTATCAGGAACAGTTCCAGATCCTTTCTTGGAGTTTGCAATGCCATGAATTGACGTGACTACTTCAAAATTCTCAATCCTAACAGACAACCGATCCCTTCTATTTTGAACAAAGAGCAGCCAAAAATTACAAAGAAAAGTAACATCCATAAGGCACACAATGTTGCTTGGTTACCAAGCCATTTATCCAACCCGTACTGCCAATTTAAAAAGCAACCTGAGGACAAGGAATAATAATCATCCGTTACAACTCTCTCAGAAAATGAAATGAAAATGCAATAATATTCATCAATGTACAGCTGGAGAAATTGAGAAGCCTAGCCAACTCATAGTCTCCCAAGGTCGTAAGGCCTGTAAAAAAATAAACCAGGTGATTGTAAATAAGACAAATTACATAATACTATCTTTTCATATATTGTGGCTCCAAAGTATATATTACAGAATAATATTGTAGTGCATACTTGATGTACACAATTCATATACGAGTGGGATTTTTTTTAAAAAAAATATAATTGAAAATTCTATTGAAAATAGAATTGATTTATTGATTGATTGAGGCTACCCCACTTCAGAATGACTTGCGGAGGTTTACACTAAAAGTAAGAACAATAAATGGGAAATATTAAAAATGTGTCTGGACAATCTCTAATGAAAAATATTATGAATAGGGCTTCACAAGCATCCTGCCCCAAAAGCCTGAGAGAAATATCCAATTTTTAAAGATTTCAGGAGTACCATCACAGTGTGATCAACATGAATTCCTTGTTCTCACATGGATTGGTGCCAGCTCTATTACTTAGAGACTATTGCAGACTACTCTCTCTCATCCTAGCCATGTAACCTGCAACAGAGAAATATTCTTGTGAGACATTGCGGAAAACTGAACCTGAATATTCTCAGCAGCTGGTAGCTCCTAGATGACTTAATCTGGACTTGGAAGCTAAATGAGACTCAGTCCTAGTTAGGATTTGCACAGGAGATCACTGTGGAACCTGAAGCTTTAAGATAGATAAAATTGAACAAACATCACAGAAGCAGTGGCAAACCACAACCATACAGTATCATTGCCAAGCACATTACAAGACATGTTATCAGCAGTTGAGTTCAAAAGGAAGAGGAGTTACTTGTGAACAAGTGTGAGCGATGTTGACCTTAGATCCCACTTGCAACTCCTTGATTGTCATTCCTGTGGTCTTGTCCAGTCACAAACAGTTGAAACACTTATGTCCCTAAAAGAAATAGTTCTAATCTTGAGCAACGTCCATAATCCTCTCATCTTCTGTTTGTTTCCCTCAGGAAGCTGTTGATGGCCTCAGAGATGTGAAAACTCTGGATCTGCTCAAGGAAGAGCTCTCACAGTCCAAAAAGCTCTGACCAGAAAAGAGATGCTATTAACCTTATAGTTTTGGGCAACACAATTACTGAAGTGTGCAATGAAATAATTGCACAACAATTTACCAAAGAGAGGATATCTATTACCAAGAATTCTAGCTATAATTAAAACCCATATATTACAGCCAAATAAAAAGCAATGCATTGCAAATTATTCCAGCAGAGAAATACAGGCTCTTTTTTAACCAGTGTCAATATGACAATTCCTGATAGTTCTAAACTTATTGATATATTGATTATTTATCATAATAGCAATAATAGTAATAATAATAATAATAATATTGCTATTGATTATTTATCATCAAGTGACTTTGGATACCCAGAGACCACATGGATAGGTTTTGGAGGTATACAATCTATTACAATGAAGTTAAACAAGAATACAGTAGTTATGGCTACAGACAATGAACAATAAACCAATTTAAGGAACAAGGCAAACCATGATGAGGATTAAACTTAAATTTCATTGGTCAGTTTCACAAATAGTATTCAGCCAAAATGAAGAAATGTGCACTTTTGCATGTTATGTGAACCCACTCACCGTGGCTTACTTACTCAATAAACCTTAGTTAAATCAACTTTAATTTAATGCAATATGTGAACCAGTTCAGTTTTTAAAAAAAATCACTGTGAAAAAACTAGCCGTGAGATAGCACAATGTTTTAAATAAAATTAACATTTGAGGAGATATCTGTAATTAACGAGTTATGAAGGGAAAAAGAAATGTAAACACTCATTCTCTAAATAAGAGAAAGTTAACCATGCTTAAACCTAATTAAAATCAATAGAAAAAATTGGAAGTGAAGTTACTAATTTATGATGCTTTAATTTCAGTCTCCTATTTTATTTGTTTATCTCATACACAATTATGGCTTTGAAAGGGATGACAATGCTGGCTCAGGAATCCACAAGTCATAAAGGGGCTATAATTCACCACCTCTGATTTCTAGTCCAATCTTCTACAAAGTGCAAGAAAACCAGTTAAACTATCCACAAAATGTGGCTGTCCATTTTCTTCCTAAAAAGCTCCATAGATGGGCAACATACAGTCTGTGCAGGGCATAGGCAGACTGCTCCATTGTTGTTCACATTTTACTATCATGAAGGTTTTCCTTATCTTTAAAGAAAAACTGATTGCTGGAGCTTATACACATCATTTCTGATCCTAGTTATGGGGGTTAGTTTCTGATTATCTTCCCCGTGACATCCTTTATGTACCTGATCACTGATATCATGTCATGACCTCAGACTTCTTTTCTTAAGACCAAACAGCCTGCCTCCATAGATCATGTCCTCCAGTTCCTGTATCATCTTTGTTATCTTCCTCTGCACCTACTTCCCAATATCCTTTAGGACAGGGGTCTCCAACCTTGGCAACTTTAAGACTTGTGGACTTCAACTCCCAGAATTCCTCAGCCAGCTTTGCT
>JANHJO010001754.1:150062-164744 GCA_032468235.1 Pseudoxyrhopus heterurus | reverse complement strand
ATGTGTGTGTATATATGTATATGTATGTATATATATATATATTTATACACACACACACACACACACACACATACACACACATACATAAATACACATCCTCCTTAAGACTAAACTAGCCTGAAGGAAGGGGGGGAAAATAACAGAGTGCTTCCCATTCCATATCTCCAAAGCTGACCAGAAGAGTGACCATAGCTGATGGTACAGAAATTTATTTATCTATTGTAAAGGGCCAGTATGGATACATTACACCCTTCTGAGTCTTTCATAGGTTGTCAATAAGTATAATCAAAGTTGTTTCAATTTATTCTGACTTATATCCCACCTGCAACAGTTCAGATAATCTGTTCTCTCAAGGACCCTTTTGAACTGCAGTTCCACACATTTCTAAAAAAAAAAAATTCTCCCAAAAGGAAAGGTTGAAAACAGTGGAAATTATAGGCTCCAATGATAGCTTCTTAAGGAGTGAGTAGACAATCTCCTCCTTTAGAGTTAACAATACTACCTATTGATTTCAATTAAAGATTGACTACAATAGATACACCTGCATGAACTTCCCCCATAATGTTTAACCAACCAGGAGGTGAATGGATCTAAAACACAAATAGCTGGACCAAAAGTATCAAGGACCCTTTCCACTCCTTCAGAGTAACAAGTCTGGAGGTTTTTTAAGAAGAAATTGGGTATAAGGTTTCCTGCTTGAGTAGTGGGTTGAGCTAGAAGTTCTACAAGGTCCCTTCCAACGCTGTTATTCTGAACTTCTGGATGACAGCACAAAATATTTTTTCAGTCAATTCAAAGGTGAAATCTAACATTGAGAGAAAGTGAGCAATTTTATCTACCAAGTGGTGATAATATTTCTCATAGTAATTCTGTCAGGATTTCTTTGGTTTAATCCCTATTTAGGAAGGACCCAAAACAATATTACTGGCTAAGAAGACACCATAAGGGCAAATAACTTTTAAAGATCTTTATCCCCATAAGGAAATAAGAAATGCTCTTACCTATATTAATTCAGAATTGGTCTGTCTTTCTCCACTAGTAGTCTATATATCTCTTCTATAGATCTATAGATCTTTATAGATTGGGGACCCACCCAAGTTTGTGTGCAGAGAGAATATACTCAGGCATGATCTGATCCAACGTGTCTGCGCACTCCGATTCCAAGTGACAACTAATGCCCTATATAGATCATGCATTGGAACCTCAGGGACAATTCTTAAGCTCCTTATGAAATGTGGTTGTGTCAGTTAGGTGCTGGAATTCAGAGTCCAGTCTGGGGAAAACACACACTGTAAACCTCAGGGTAAGCAGGGCCTGATCCATCAATATTATAGAAGTGATATAATATACCCCAACACCAGATCAAAATTGCAACTGTCCTGAATAACAATGACAAAACCATCCTTGAATATTATTAAAGAATATTTGAGAAAATATGGTATCACTTTTTATGTTCCTCGAGAATAATACTAACATATTTTTAAAAGAATGCATGTTGTGAATCTATGCAGGAATCACACCTGCAATATTGAAGTGTTATTTGGTGCTAAACCTTATGTGTTCTAATACTGGGTTGTTTTACTATATCCAGTAAAATCAAATAGAAAAACTTTGCAGGTTTTTTTGTTGTTGTTGTTTGTGTTTTACATAACTTTCCTTGCAGTTGTCAAGGTTTGTTTTTGTTTTCTTGGCACTGTTTTTTTTTAAATAGTCAGGCCCCCATAGTGGAATCTGTGAATGTGTATTGAAAGCATCTGCTTCATTTGCATTGATACTGTTCTGTAAAGGATAATGTTAAAAATATTTTTAAAAAGTTTCTTAGACTTGTCATCAAATTAAAATAACAATTGTCTGGTCTATTAAGTACAATAAGTAACAATTAAATCAATAATTAGCAAGACTGTACTATAATTTATAATATCCAGAGACATAGAAAGCTATGGTTCTGCACAGAGTATTATTAACTATGCCACTTTCCCCAAGGAGTCATTAGGAATCTGTTCTTTTACACATTAGAATCAAAGGAAATCTATGTTAAATAACAACCGCTACTGATCCTATTCAGATTTAGTTAATTAAATGTGGATTGCAATTTGCTTTATGTTTATACATTAGCCAAACAGTTATGATTGCACTTCCATAAGCCCATGCTGCTGTTTTTTACCCCCTGTTTAAAGTCATAAAGTTTCAAGGCAAGAGCCTTTAGTCAGATAATCAGAAGTTTTACTTTCTCAAACATAGCTTCAACATATCAGCTTGAAGTGTTGCAGTGCAGGAGTAGACCACCTGTGTCATTCCAGATTTTGTTGAACTCTAATTCCCATTATCCCTCATCACTGACCATGTTTCATAGTGATGCCAGTAATTAAAGCTAGGGACATCTGGAATGTCACAAGGTGCCTATTCTTTTTGAGTGATAGTCATGGGCAAAATCTAGGCATTTTTTATTAACTGTATGTTTCAGTGATTGATAATGATTCCTAAGTGATTGAAAGCTGACAATCTCTACATTAAATGAAGTTAAAAAAAACATATTCTGGTACATTTAAATACATACTTACACTTTTGTGCAGTTGTTTGCAGACTGAAAAGCAGAAAATAGTAAACATGGTAGGTGTAGGTTTTTGGCTTTCTATAACATCTTCAGCAGCAAGAACATCTTCCAAATGTTTCCTACAGTCAGCTAAGAATATTTTTATTCTTCGTTTTGATTTTTTTTGCTCTTCCTTGCAAAACTTTTTTAGCTTAGAACTATTCCTATATTTTTGCATACATTAAATTTCAAGATTGTCCCCAAAAGATTTTCAATAATATTTAAATCTGTAGTCTGTAAAAGCCATTTAAAAATACTTATATTTTTTCCTTGTAAGTACTTTATGACTGATTTGGAGATATGCTTGGGAATAATGTCATCTTGTTGAAATATTCAGCTTCTTTTCAGCTTCAGTGTCTTCACAGACCAATAAATTAGCTTGAAGACAAATAAAAGTATCTTTCAAAACTTACTTCAAAAATGAAACAAAACCCACAGATCATTGCAAACAACATGCTTAAAACTTCATCAGGCACAGCAAGTCCATCATATAACATATCTTATACAACAGTGAGCTTCATGAAAGATCTACCCCTTTCTCTGATATTCTCACCAAAATAATTGTTTAAATCATATAAAATAAATCTTGATAAACCTGAAACATTTTGAAATGAACTGTGTGGACTGATGAAATAAGAATCAAAATATTGACAATATTTGGGAAAAAAGTAGAGTATTTAATAGAATAACAGAATTGGAAGGGACCTTGGAGATCTTTTAGTCCAATCTCTTGCTCATGTAGAAAACCTTATACCATTCCAGACAAATGATCGTCCAATCTCTTCTTTAAAAACTCCAGTGTTGGAATACCTACAACTTCTGGAAAAAAGTCATTGCACTGATTAATTGTTCTGTCTCCTTAGTTGTAGATCAGTTCTCTCCTTGATTAGTTTCCATCCATTGTTCCTTGTCCTTCCTTCATGTGCTTTGGAAAATAGGTTGATCCCATCTTCTTTCTGGCAGATGCTCAGATATTGGAATACTGCTATCATGTCACCCATAGTCCTTCTTTTCATTAAACTAGATATACCCAATTCCTGCAATCATTCTTCACATGTTTTAGCCTTCAGTCCCATAATCATCTTTGTTGCTCCTATCTGCAGTCTTTCTAGAGTCTCGACATCTTCTTTATATCATTGGACCAAAACTGGATGCAATATTCCAAGTGTGGTCTTACCAAGGCATGATAAAGAGGTACTAACAGTTCACATGAGACTGAAACTCAAATAAACTGTTGATTTCTAGTTCTGCAAAATATTCTAGAACAGGGGTGTCAAACTCAAGGCCTGGGGGATGGATCTGGCCCACGGGATGCTTAGATCTGGCTCGTGGGACCACCTTGGAAACAGTGAAGGACCAGCCTGCGGTGCCTCTGCCAGCAAAAAGGGAGCTTAGGAGAGGGCTGCAGGAGGACATCACGGCCAAAAATGGAGCTCAGGGTGGCCATGCATGACTTTCCAAGTTCCGTTTTTGTTGGCAGAGGGTTGCACAGAGCATGGGCTGGCTGTGCGTGCGTGGCCTTCCCAAGCTCCGTTTTTGTTGGTAGAGGGTTGCAGGAGGCCAACACAGCTGAAAACAGAGCCCGGGAGGGCCATCGTGGCCGAAAACAGAGCATCAATGAGTGACATTGAGCTAGCCATGCATACCCTGGCCATGCCTCCTTGGCCCCCCAACGTCAAACACAACCCTGATGCAGCCCTCAATGAAATCAAATTTGACATCCTGTTGTAGAATATTTTCTCTTGGTACATCATTTTTTTTTTTAAAGGAAGCCAGTACAGATTGAAAAATGACTAGACATGACAGCAGTCTTCAAATGCAGTGCTTGAAAACATATTATATAGCAGAAAGTCAAGTTCTATTCTCTGTGCCTGAACATGCTAAAGGACATAGAAAAATTAAATCAGGCTACAGGAAAATAGATTGAAATTTAATGTGGATATTTGTTTTAAAAAAAACATCTCAATAACATTACACACACTCATGATTAAAGGCAGTGAACATATCTAACATTCCATTCTCCAACTGTTTACCTATAACAATACCCTGTGAGGTGGTTGGGCTGAGAAAGAGTGATTGCAACTGTCTCAAAGTCACTCAGCCAATTTTCATGCCAAAAGCAGGACCAGATATTAAAACTTTAATATTCTTAAAATTCAGCAGAAACAGTACAGTAAGTTAAACCAACCTACCAAGTATTAAATGTTTTTAACACTGTTTTATATACAAAACAGCGGATACCCATTGTTGTACCTCAAAATATAGGTAGAACTTTAAATAGAAACTGCCACAATCATCTCTATATGCAAGAAAGCTGAGACTCTTTCATTCTTACAACAATCAAATGCCTTCCATTCATTCTGTATTGTTTTTGTTTATTTCTGCTTGCTTCTTTGTTTTGTTTTCAAAGGAAAAATATTGCTAGGTAGAATGGTCTGTTTAGTGCAGGATCCAATTTGGGTCAGTCACCAGGACCAGACATTTAGTCTTCTGAACTTTTGGAGTGGTGTCTGGAGCCCATCTTCAGGGCACTTCTCTTTACTGGAATGTGTAAAGGATAGCACATTTGTAGAGATCAGTTGTTCCTTGTGAAATAGAATTCCACAATATTTCTTAAGAAATACAATGGTGTCAATATGCACGTTGACATATATATTTATCAATCTTTTTTATTGTTCTCAACTGTAAATTTATCTTGAGTTCTGTTGCAAGCTCACATAGTTATCCCTCTGACTTCTAGTATGCTCAGATTCCTGCAATAACACACTATGCAATTTATTTCTAATTGCTTCTATTCCACATCTTCTCAGTTTCCCATTTCTTGGTCTGACCTTTTTCAATGAGCTCATCATCACAGCCACCAGAAAAATGAACATACCAAAAGATACTAAATTATAGTGAGAATTGCCTATTAATGAACTCCCAGAATATTGTTTTCTTGCTTTTTAAAGTGCTGTTTTATTCAGAGTGACAGTATGTCCTTCGGATTAAGTCATTTCTGGTGATGTATTTGAATTTTAGCGATTTTTGTATGAGATAATATGTTTTTTTCTAAAATAGCATCAAGTACTGTATTGATATTTGGCTAATATGGTATTTCTTGAAATAGCATTAAGCATTTATATTAAGTTACAAATAATAGAAATTATTTTCTATATGTTGCTTCTTCAAATGAATATGTCATAAAGATATTTTTCTTTCTTTGTTCTATTGATATCCTACTGTAATCCTAACAATGTCAGACCAAGAATCATAGTAGAGCATAATTTCCAACTTCCTGCTTTATACAGGATCCTGATTAAAAACTGCCGAAGAGATGATTACAAATCTTTGCTTCAACATCCTGCAAAGAGACTCCACTTCAGAGAGGAATTATTTCAATTGTCAAACTATTATGTTAACAAAAGCTTTTATATTTTACTTGTATTTATATCTACAAGTATATAGTTTTATATATATTATTTTTATTTTACACACACATATAATCAATCAATGAAAATATTAACAAAGAAAAATTACAGTTTCTACAATGAAGCTTTTGAAGATTTTCATAAAAATAGAGCAATGAAGCTGAGGATTATTTCTAGTAGTTTTACTGTCTACTAGATAACCTGTGTACTTGGATCATTCTTCTTTCCATAGGCTTGCATCACTTTCCCTCCCTTGGTGATCCTCAGGAGAGTTCCAATGATGTCTACTACTACTACTACTACTACTACTACTACTACTACTACTACTACTACTACTACTACTACCTGTAAACTACTACTACCACCTGTAAACTACTACTACTACCACCTGTAATTTTTTCTCGGAAGAGGGGTAAAAAAGAAACAATGAATCAGGAAGAAAACTGTCCCTCTGCTGTGTGGACAAAGGACAAAGATGATTCACGAATGCCACTGGCTCCCACTCCTCCTACCTTACCAACAGGCACTTCCTTGTCCTTCTTCTTTCACACATAATATAGGCTTGCACCATTTCCCCTTTCCCTCACAATCCTAAGTCTTGCTCTGATGAAGCCACCTCCTCTTCCATCATTTCCTTAGCTGCCTGCCACTTCCAAGGAGAGAAGGAACAAAGGGAATGCAAATCCAAATGTAAAGAAAACTAACCCTGCTTCTCCTTTCTGAGTATCTCCAAACTGTACATAATATTATGTTTATTATAAACATAATAATTTTCTGAAGCTGCAGGGAATTCCACAGCCATGTGGGTGGATACCTCTTTGAAGTCTTCTCTTGCATGTAAAGGGATTCCAAAGCTGATTAGTGGCAATCTTACAACCTTCACTGTAAGTGAAAAGTCTGAACATCCTTTCTATAACATTCCCTTTGCCTTTTCCCATAGTATTGTCCAAATAAATTCCTCTCAGCCTTCTCTTGTAGTACAAACTAAATGGGACAAGACTGGCAGGATCTGAAGAGACTGAACCAAACAATAAATTCACTTTGCCATTGTATGTTAGGAAATCAAATTTATTTTTGCAAAGCAGCTTTGACAGGATATTTTGTCTGAAGTACTGCAGAACTGAAATCCACTTCAAAGTTATGGACAACCTTATCATACATAGGAATGATTTGTATGCACTTTCTTTACATAGCTATGGATTCTGGAATATCAGATTCCTTATTGGTACTTTTATCTGATACAATCAGAAATATTCTGATATGAGAATTTCTGATTATATTAAGCCAACATTTTGACATTAAGGCATTTCTTGATATTTTATCTTAATTAAATAATGTTATTTAAACTATCCCATGCTCATTAAATGTTGATCTAGGCTATAGTTGTGTTGACTATTACTTGTTCCTGTAATTTTTGTAAGTACTATATGGCTTTGACATTTGAAACAATTCTTTGGCCTAAATAGTGAGTTCAATGCTGAAGTAAATCTTGAAATTAAAGCCTGATAAGCTACATCAGCTAATAATTTTATGGTAGATTGGATATTGGACTCTACTTAGAGATTGAGGTTCATGATATCTACTTTCTGATGAATCTTGACATTCCTTTCTTTTGGAAGCCTACCATATTTTTGCAAAAACCTCAGACCATATAGCATCTCTTGAAGGATAACCTAGATCATATGAAGGCCTTCTACATATATAGTACTGATTATCTTAATCAGAAATCCATCTCCTACACATAAACACGCACACACACACACACACACACAGAGACAGGCAGAGACAGGCAGAGACAGAGGGACAGACAGATAGAGAGAGACAGACAGACAGACAGACATTTAGCTTTCAAACAGTTTTTGTTTTTTCATATGTAGGAAGATGGATGCCAAGCTTATTGGACTATTCCCTACGATCCCTATGATATCATAAAGCAGTCCTATAGTTCATTTGCTATTTCTATATTCCGAAAATATAACATTCCTTCCAGGTTTTGCACTCCCTTTTCTCTCCTCACCTCAATAGGTAGTAGCACATAAGTTTTGGCATATTAGGGAAGGGTTGAAAAATTTGGAATTGTGTTGATTGTGTTATATTACGTTTCTACATATAGTTTCTCCATGTCCAGCTTTTGTATGCTGCTTATATAATAACTGTTTTATTACTTTTTTTTCTATCCAACTTCTAATTATTCCATTCTAAGGATTTGTAGAACACGACTAAACAAGATTCAGTCCCAGAATGCAACAAGATCACTGAATGGCCAGATCAATAAGATCCAGAGGAAATAAGGAGAATCTTAAATTCTTGCAAATCTCCAGAATTCTACAGTTTTGTCTCCCAATAGTACATACATTATCTAGTAAATAACCTCTTGTTGTTGTTGTTGTTGTTGTTGTTTTCATTACCAGGGTATCTGCAGGGAGAATCAAAGAACCCAGGAAGATTGCTATGGCCACAATTAAAACCTTTCCCTTTTTTGCATATTATATTTACATGGTCCCATTAAAAAGGGACAGGGTTTAATCAGGCAGCTCTTTTCACCTCTTTGTTTTTTTACCTCCCCTTGATGCACACTATGTAAAACTCTATATGATTTAAATAAACTACTTTAATACCACTTATTTTAGATTTTAGTTAAAAATATACACTGAAATTATATACAGTTTTCTAGATTTAAACTGTTTTATTGTTAAATAAATTCTCTTTCATTTCTTTCTTCATTAACATTAACAGCCAGAAGGATGGAAGCCAGCCTATTCTTTACTATTGTCCCACAAAGCTGGAACATAGTATAGTATATATAATTAGGCATTTCATGTAAAAATAAATCTTTAAAATAAATTTTAGTGGTTCCTAGAATGGGATTATTTTTGGAGTAACTAGTAAAAGAACACTGGCATAACCAGTTACACGTTTTTTTCCCCAAGACCAACTATTTTATATTCATAAATCTTTCTCACCATTTCTTGTTAATTATAGCAATTACCAGAGATATATTGAAACAGTGGGTGCTGTTGCCCAGCAGTGACCCTCTTTACAACAATCTAATCCTAGCATTTTGAAAAAGCAAGCTCTTTTTGCCCTAAAAGTTTAAAAGCCATTTCTTCTCATGTAATTTTCTTACCCTGTCAAAGTAGAAAATGGAGCAAAGAGGAACTAGCTGACAACTGCAAGCAATTTTTTAGGGAATCTTCCTTGAATCGAGGAATGAAGTGAAATTGCCAGCATGTAATTATCCCCTTCATATGTCCCACTGATTTTAGAGTAGGAGAGCAATTCTATATGTTTAGTCTTGATTTTCTATAAGTGTAACAGCAGCCGTATTTCTTTATTAATGGGCAAGAAAAATCATTCCTTTATTATATCTTTCCTCAGGTGTTCCTTTTATGCTTCAGTTTTAGTGTCTACCTGTTCATGCTCAGGCACTCTATTTTGATGTTATCTTGTCCTCCCCCCACCCCCCACTTTTTCTTTTAGACAACGTAATACCACAAATGCTAGGTAGTCGCCAGCCTTCTATTAACCAATACTTGTGCAGCAGATGGCAGAAATGACTAAGCATGCATTTGCTATAAAATATAAAACAACAGCAACAATAACAAATCTGCCAGCTGGCTTTTTTCAATGTTAAAACACAGCACCATGCTGTTTAAGAACATTACTTTTAAGATTGACTTTTTTGATGATGACAATGGTCTGATTGTGCAACCTTGTTCTGATTAAATGGGATATTTAATTGCATGCTGGGCATGCTTCGCCTTCCAATCTTGCTGAGTTGAGTTGCAGGACCTGAAAATAAATTGCCTGTGTTTATTTGAAAAAGTAGAGTTCTCTATACTACTGGGGATCAGTTTCAATTGACGGCTTCTCAATGTGATATGATAACCTTACTAAGAATGGAAAATAGGATGGCAAGAAGTAGCAATACATGACTCCCTCTTGCTGTTATTATTTTGACTCCTCCTTTGCATGATATCATTGATAAGTATGAATATGTACAACTTATGAGATCATTAATGGTGGAAGGGCTCTTAGAATCTCCATTTTAATCTCCACAATAATTCCTTCCTCCCAGCCATATTATATCATTATGAATATTATTGGTCTACAGTAGTGATTGCTAATGTGGCAAAATATTTGAGGTATATTATTATAGGTTTTTTGTAGAGGAACTTCATATAATGAACTGAGACATTATATTTGGTCTTTGGTGGTTCATATTTGGTGGTTCATATTTGGTTTAGGAAGATGGATGTAATGAATTACATAGAGATCTGTCCTTGAGAAAGCTTTGGAAGCTTCAATGCTCAGCAATTAGAATCCTGATTAGTTTATTTTGGTGGGAAAATGCTATACCAATATAATAACGGTCTTTTCGGTGGTGGCTCCCTCCCTCTGGAAAATTATCCCTGAAGAAATAAGATTGCTCCCCCTACACACATTAACACTCTTTTGTAAGACCTTGAAGACCTAATTTTGTCAATGAGCTTAATTTGTTGATCAAGTGGTTTATTGATCGACAGATTGTTGTCACTGTGGCATCTGGCGGGTTATTGCTTTTTATTGTTTTACTGTATATTAGAATTTTATCTTTGTAAGTCACCCAAAGTCACTGAGAGTGAGTTGGTCAGCCATATAAATTTTCTTAAATAAATTAATAGTAGGCAAGGAGCAGAATATAGCAGTGGTGAGAGATGTAGTTATGCCAAATGAAGCAACACACAGAAGGAGTATGAGCAGCTGTACAAGTACCACAGTCTGAAGCAGGAACTAGAATGAATGTGAAGGCCACCATGGTCCTAGTGGGACCACACAGAACTGTGACACCCAACCTGGGAGAGTGGGTCCAACGGATCCCAAGAACAACATCACCAAAGAATGTAGTACTTGGTACAACTAAGATATTGCAGCAAACTCTCAAATTCTTAGGTCTTTGATAGAGGATCCTAGAATAAAGAAGACACATTCTCACCACCATGTGAGAAGGGATTTTTACACACACACACACACACACACACACACACAAATATGCACATATACGCACAAAAGAACTCTACATGTCTGTTTTTCTCTTGAATTTGTACTGTCCTGAAATTTCTTAGATTTTTAATGGGCAATACTCTGTATAGTGGTTCTACGGCCTTTTTAACATGTATTATCCAACCAGAATGTCTATGGAGATTCTCAGTCATTCAAGTCATCATTGTCCCAAAAGTGTTTTTTTAAAGGGCAATTGGATGTTCTATGTTTTTCCTCTTGAAAATGTTTCATTTCTAACCCAAGAATCATCTTCAGTTCTGAATTGAAGATGATTCTTGGATGAGAAGTGAACAGTCTTCAAGAAAAAAAAAAACAGAAAGTCCAGTTGCCTTTTGAAAAAGCACCCTTGGGACATCACCAGAATGTTTTATCTTTTAGGAATTTATTGTGAGAAATAAACCCTGGGTGTTAAAAACTAGATGGCAGAAAAAGAGTTGAATTTTTGTTCGTTTGTTTTTGTTTCCTTTTTAATTAATTTATTATATTTATTTATTTTTATTTTATCATTTATTTTTGTTTGATGATAGACGTATGTTTATCCCAAGCATTTTTTAAACTCAGTTACTGATGACCTATTACATCCACTGGAAGTTGGTTCCAAGGTTCCACCACTCTTTCTGTGAAGTATTACTTTCTAACATTACTTTTGAACTTAATTCCTGTCAGTTTGAGGTTATGCTGCTGTGTTCTTGATTTTTGCTTAACATTGAAAATATTGCCTTCTAGACCTTATTCACACTCTTAATATATTTAAAGGTCCCAATCATGTCTTCCCTTTCTCTTCTGTTCTCCAGGCTGTTGTGCTTACTCAGTTCCTCCAATCTCTCCTGATATGTTTTCTCCCTCAGTTGTTTAATTGCAATGACTGATGTTTGCTATGAGGCTTTTGAACTATATTGATGATCTTGTATGTTTTTGCTGGGTGATAACCCAGTGACAATTGATAATAACAGCATTTACAAAAACAGGAGATAATAACATTTCTCATAGACAACAATATATGTGGCTGAGGGTTGAACTTTGGAGTCCTTTGTGCTTTCTGAGTTTAGTTTTTGCTTGCAGACATTTCTTTATCAGTGCTGGTGAGTGTGCAGTTTGCTCCCTGTTTATATATAGTGGCAACAGTAGAAACAGCATTTCTATTTTTCAAGCAGTTTTGGAAGTTCCCAGATGTAGGACTTTAAAGTCATAAAGTCAGACTTAGTTGAACAAAACACATTCTAGGTCTGAAATCTTTTCTAAACTAAAACTTGATGACTTAAATCTTTCCCTCACTTTATACTGTGCTTGTGGGTAAAACTATCCAAGCTTAATAACAGGATGACACAATGAGAAAAAAAGAAAAGCAGATATATTCAAACAATGAAAAGTCAAAGTCAGAGACTATTTGAGACGTCTTACTGCTCGGGGGAGAAGCAAGCAACATTGGTTATATTTTGCAACAGTGTCTGTTATGCTTCTCTAAAATTGCTGGCAGCCTAGAAGTTTATAACCATTCAACCTTGGCACCTTTTCACAATTCTTCAGTAGCTATAAAGTATAAGGCATAGTTGAACCCCTTCAAGTCATAGGATTCTTAAAAATGTATAGATCTTCAAAATATTGGACATTTGGGGTCATTCTAGTGGTGAAATTTAAGCTATGAGTCACTTTCAGTTTTCCATATATTGTCCCTGCAAAAGATTATTCAAAGAAACTAGGTCACAGTGGTAGTGCTATTCTAGTAATTCTCTGTTCTAGTCAGGAAAAAAAGTATATTTTTTGTCCTTTTGATATGTTTGTTTTTATTTCTTAATTTGAAAAACTCATTTGGAAACGAGAAAAAATAAAAAGAATATAATTATTATCACCAGTAATAATGCTTTGACAGAAACTAAATCTCAGGGCCATAGTATTATGTTACCATAAAAAGGTAATAATAAAAGCCAGATGTGTTTCTCTAAAAAATAAACATTTGAGCTAAAATTATGTTCATAAGAACTAAGAAAAATAAACAATTTTCCTGAGTTCTTAAAATACAAAAAATACATATAATATGAACCTCCATGGGAACAATCCCATAACTAACATCACCAAAATGGGCTACTTACTTCACATTATATAATAGGGAAAATACAGAGAAAGTCGCAGAATTGAAGACCTTAATGAATGAAATGATATAAACAGGCAAAGATGGACCTTTAATTACTTTGATCCAGAGCTATGAAGAGCTTTATGAAAGGTCAAAAGTTAGTACTTTGAATTGGACTCAGGAATGGAGTGGGAATCTGTGTGATGTGCTTATAATATCTAGTCCTAATTAACAACATAACAGATATAATGTGAATTGAGATTTCTGAATTATCAAAGGAAGCCCTATGTATAGGTTATTAGAGCAGATCACTTGAGGCCACACTATCTTCCAAAACAATAGGAAAGTAATATAAGAACGTAATTATAGTGACAGTAGTACAGGGTGATTAGTGCAGGTCCTAGAAAGCCAAAATATGAATAAGTCCAGAAGGGTTTGGAGGAATAATGGGGCTAGAAATACATTTTATATTTATAGGTATTCTAAAACAACAATTAATTTGAAGGTGAACTGTATAAACAGGGAATAAAAATAGCAGTAGCATAATAGTTGGGTGATGTTTTGAGGCTATTTAGAAAAAAAATGCAACAGTTTGCTTGCTTAAAGAGAATTACTTTAATGTTAGGTTCTGTTTTGTGCAAGAAAATTGCCTCGTTGAGTTCAATCACTTATTGGCAGAGAATATGTTGCTTCTGGGAGGAAAAAACTAAAGTAAATATATGTTTTATTATGATTTTTTTAAAGCTTGAAAATAGGCAAAAGAATTGTTTCCATTGCAGAACAATTACTTTGACTCTGCATCTTGGGTTTTCTATCTATGCTCAGATTTTGTCTGAAAGATGATAGCAGCTGAAGATAACTCCTTGGAAAAAAAGTGAATCAATGCTTCTCAGTGAGCAATGGAAGCAATGAGTGCAACATTGCAGTGATGAATGTGAGACATCCCATTGTCTAGGGAAATTAGAAAATCATGTTTAATAGTGCAAATGGGGAGGAGGGTGTTTAATCTTGTTTTCCTTTCATAAAAGTCTAGGACTCAAGTCTTGCATTTTATCATTCAAGATCAGCTCTATTGTCATGTTAAGTATGAATATCAAATTTGTTATTGCTATAGATACTATCAGACAACAGCTGGCAAACTTTCACTCACCTGTTTGTTCTGTTGGGAACTCCCCCCCTCTTTTCTATAAAAGTTTATCTATTAGACAGTACCTATCATTAGATGAATTGATAAAGGTGAAAAAGTGGTAATTATCTCTGTATACTGTATACAGCACTATTTCTTTAAGAAGGGTGCTACCCACACCCCAGTTTGCTGTGGAAAAAAAATACAATTCTTTATTGAGTGCTTATTAAATTCATATTTGGAAACAAGTCTAGATAGCTTTCTGACACTATCCATTTTGCTTTAATATTTCAAGTAACTATCAAATTACCTGATTTCTTTAAACCCCCTTAGAAGAAATCTGGGCTAAAAAGCATAAATTGATCAGGAAGGAAGGAAGGAAGGAAGGAAGGAAGGAAGGAAGGAAGGAAGGAAGGAAGGAAGGAAGGAAGGAAGGAAG